>VZSV01000077.1:3298442-3311473 GCA_013398735.1 Nothocercus julius
TGCCCTCCGGCCGCGGCGGCCGCGTGCCGCCCGCTGTTGTGATGCGTATTCCCGTAGACCCGAGCACCAGCAGGCGCTTCACCCCCCCCTCCACGGCCTTCCCCTGCGGTAAGATGGGCGAGAACAGCGGGGCGCTGGGGGCCCCCGCGCCCGGCGCCCGCGCGCGCCCCGAGGTCCGCTCCGTCGTGGATGTCCTGGCCGACCACGCCGGCGAGCTGGTGCGCACCGACAGCCCCAACTTCTTGTGCTCCGTGCTGCCCTCGCACTGGAGGTGCAACAAGACGCTGCCCGTGGCCTTCAAGGTAAGACGGGGACGGCCGCGACTCCTCGCGGGGCGGCCGCGGGTGGGGGGCTCGGTCCCGGGACGGCGGCGGTGCCCCCTGCCCCCTCCCTGCCCCCTCGCCCTTTCCCCTCCACCCCTTTGCGCTCGGACGCCTTCCTGACATCACCGTCAAGGGAGCCTCGTTTTATTATTTTTAATCAAGGCTCCGCATTGCCCCGCGGTCACAGCATCTTAGATATTCCGTACAGTTAGGAGCTCTCGGGCAACTTTGAAGTTTTTAATGAGAGCGGAGGTTAATTAACCTTCCCGGGCGAGGGAGCGAGGCAGCGAAAGGCAGATTTAATCTGCGCGGCAAAGAAAGCGCGGAGCTGCCGCGGCGGCCCCGCGCTGCGCGGCCGGGGCCCCCGCGCCCTCTCGGCTGCGGCTCCGTGGAGTCGGTGCAGCCCGACGGGGCCTCCCGGGGCCGGGATCGAGGCGGCCAGGAGGGCGGCAGCCCCTTCCCGGGACGCCGGGGGGGCAGCTGGGCAAAGCGGGGCCTTTGGAGCGCTGCTCGCCGGGCCGGGAGGGGGTTACAAGGCCGGAGGGGTCCCATGGGGTTCCCTGCAGCCCCCCTCCCCTCTCCGCAGAGCTACTGCGGCCCCTCCTGCTCCCCTCGGCGGGTCGGGCCCGGCTCCGGGCTCGTTGCGGCCGCCCCGCGCTCGCGGCGCTTTTTTATTTTTTATTTTTCCGCGCATTAAACCAAATAAAAGCGAAAGCCGCAGCCCCAGCTCCCCGCACTGCCCTCGCCCCCCGGAGAAGAGCCTGGTGCGTTTTAGCCCCCCCGCCTCTCTTTTTTCTTTCTTTTCTTTTTTCTTTTTTCCCCTCAATCTCAGCCTCCCCCTTTCCTCTTGGCCGGTTTGTATGGTGAAACAGCTTCCTCGGGGCCGCGCGTTGGTTTTGGTTTGGTTTTGTCTGTTAGGTTTTTGTGTGTGGTGGGGGGAATGGTAGGACAGGTTAGCTCAGGCCGCAATTCATTTTAGCCTAAAAAGTCCTCTCGTCCTGCTCCTAGGTCGTAGCCCTTGGAGACGTCCCCGATGGGACGGTGGTGACGGTGATGGCCGGCAATGATGAGAATTACTCCGCAGAGCTCCGCAATGCCTCCGCCGTGATGAAAAACCAAGTGGCGAGGTTTAACGACCTCCGGTTTGTTGGGAGAAGCGGCAGGGGTAGGTATCGGCCGGATTTTCTTTTTCTTTTTTTTTATTTTTGGCTTTATTTTATTTTTTTATTTTTTTTTTGGAAGGGTCGTTTTATTTCGCTTTAACGGCGCGTTCCGCGCCCGCCGCCTCAGGTGCTTTGGTGGCCGCGGGTGCGGGGGGGAAGCGGCGAGTGGGTCCCGGCATTTGGCAGCCCGAATGTTTAGGGAATTTGCGGGGAGACTCCCGAGGGCGAGCGGCAGGTGAAGGCGCTCGGAGCTGGATGTGGCCCGCAGCCCGCCCGGAGTGCGGGAAACGCTGGAAGGGGCGGGCGGGCACCAGAGCGGGGGGCTCCCGTTCTGTCGTTTCACCTGAATTTCAAATTCTATTTATCCCCTTCCAGCACTTCGCACGCTGCAGATTGGGACACTTAGAGTATTCGTACTATTTCCCCTAAATGAGTAGTTATTTTAATGGTTGTATGGCAGCATTTTCTCAAGTTATTCAAACGTGTGTCTATAGAATGTCGGGGATATTTTGATTTCTCTGCATTAATTAAAAGCAGCGATGTTACGAATTATTTGCATGTAATAACTGTTTACTTGTTCCTTTTTATGAAACTTGAATAGTTTACATTCTTTCATACATTTCCTTTTTCCTGTTGGCTCCTTCTCCATGTTGCAGTTTCTTTAAAACTCTCCACTTAACTGGTTGCAGGTTGATGGATGGAAAATGTTTTTTTCTTTTATGAATTAAGCTTTCATTTCTGTAATCAATTATTCTCTTGGGCTCTCTTCTTTCTCTCTTTCCTTTTTTTTTTTTCTTTATTCTCCTTACACAAATTTCCAAACTGAATGCAACGCAATCTCAATTTGACTCTTGAATTCATTATTAACGTTCCTCCTCCGCGCTTCAGCGCTGAAATAACAGTAGTTTGCAGGCTGCCGAAAGCTCCTTCTTCCAGCTGAGCCCTGGCTAATGCTCATGACAGTAGTGGGAGCACCTGCCCGAGCTCGGAGGGGGGGGTGGCTCTGGGTCCCCCGGCCGTGTCCAGCCCGGGGACGTGGGCCAGGAGGAGCAGCTCCGCAAGTGCAACTAAAATGCAAATTTCTTTTCGTGCTCTTGCGGAGGGCGCTCTGAGAAGCGGCACGAAAATAGCTCGTCCGCGGAGCTGGTGCGAAACCGGGGCCGCGTGTGCGATCGCCCCGCCGGGGACGGACCAGCCCTTGGAGGCAGGAGCTCGGCAGCACCGCCCGGGCAGACTCTGCAGCGAGTCTGGGGCGAAAACTGCTTCCATTGAGTGTTTTTTTTTTCTTTTTTCTTTTTTCTTTTTCTTTTTTTTTTTTTTTTTTTTTAAAGTCCGGGTGCTGCAGTTGCTTTCTCGTGTTTGCCGTCTTGATCTCGGGAAGCCCCGGGCTGCTTTCATTTATTCTGGCAGAAATCCGCATTTGCTTCGAAACGCTTTGGCGGAGTCGCGTGTGTAAATGCGGCGCGGGGAGGTGCGCGGAGCTGCGGGACTCTGCGAAACCACAACCAAATCCAGGCTCCCTCTCGCAAAAACGAGTTGCGAGGGGGCAGGACTAGGCGCTTTTATTTTGGCTGTGGGTATTAGTCGTCTCCTGGGCGGGTGAGAAGCAGGGGGGAGAGCAGGTCCTTATGTGCTCCCCGTCTTTCCAAAATTCCCGTGTACAAGGGGAGGGGAGAAGCTTGAGCTTTCCCTTTTGCATAGCAGCAAAAAGCGCTTTTGTTTGTTTGTTTTGCTTTTTCCCTCCCTTTTTGCGCTCTCTTCCCCTTTGCTCCGAGCATCGCGGCTCGCGTTGCGCCGCGCAAAGCGAAAGCGCCGCGCGGTGCCCGGGGCATCCCCGGGAGCGCCGCATCCCGCCCGCCGGGACGAGCCCCGCGCTCGCTTCCCCGGAAGGCAAGAAATGAGTTTAAAAAAAAAAAAAAGAGAGAGAGAGAAGGAAAAAGCAAAACGGGGCTGAGTAATAATCGTCATCCTCGATGCCTGGGAGAGGATTTCGGAGCGGAGGCGAAATGCCCCGTTCGGTTCTCACGGAGGAGGGGAAGGGAGGTGCGGGGAAGCCCGGGGTGTCCCGGAGCCGCTGGCGCAGCCCGGAGCAAACGGCCGCCGCCTCTCCCGGCAGCCGAGCGGACCTCGCTGCCCTCCCCTCCCCTGCGCGGAGCCCCCGCGCTGCTCCGCGGTGCCGGTTCCTGCTGCAGCTGTTTCGCTTCCGAATTAAATCTGGCTTGGAAAGGGAAAAGAAAAATAGATCTGAAGGCTCGTGCGTGGTTTTTGGTCCGGCTTTAAGAGCTTTGTGGGGGCACGGAGATGGCTGATTCCCATGAATGCTGTTCCCTGTCTCCTTTAAAGCCAGTGTTTTCTCCCCTTGCAATGCTCCGGTAAGGAAATTTCTCCGCCCGGGATAATTGCAGGATGTTTTCTGAAAGAAATATTTAAGATTTTTTTTTTTCTGCTTGTTCTTGCTGTGCAAATACCCATGGCCGCAGGGTGGAGGGGACGCTGGGCACACACGGCCCCTATGGGCAGCAAGCCGGATGCCTGGGCCCGTCCCAGGGTGCCATGAGGAGTGTGGCCGGAGCTGGGGGTCTCCTCCAAACACTCGCTCTTCTGCTCCATGTCTGGGGCTGCTGTGGGCCCCAAAACACCTTTTTTTAGGTGCAAAATGGCATGCTTGCTTGCGAAGCTGTGCCAGCACGGCAGACCTCTCCTCGTGGCCATCCCAGCATGGTGTTTTGGGGGAGATTGCTGTGGGAAAATAACATCCCATAAAACTTAATGGAGCTGCTGGGGTGCATCCCCATCTGGAACATCTGCGTCCGCACTCACTGGTGGAATTGCTGCAACTTGTGTGAAAATGCTCTTTTCCCTGTTTTCTCCCCATTCCTTCCCCAACCTCCTGTAGGAAAAAGCTTCACCCTGACCATCACAGTGTTCACGAACCCCACGCAAGTGGCCACCTACCACCGCGCCATCAAAGTGACCGTGGACGGGCCGCGGGAGCCACGCAGTAAGTGCCGTGCGGCCGGGGCGCGCAGGGAAAATGCCGCGGGAGCAGGGATGGCTCCGGAAGGGAACCACAAAACCCACCAAAGCATCTCCCGGGGCTGCGAGGTCAGCCACGCTCAGCCTTATTTTCCCTGGGATTTGAGGAGCGCTGGGAAATCCGCGGGCCATGAAGCCTGGCTCGTTCCCGCGGCGTGTGAAGCGTCATGCTGCAGGGAAGTGGTGCGATCCCGCTAGAGACGCCGTGGAAAACGCTTTCCATCGCGCTGCCCTTGACGTGGGGCCAGGCCGCGCGCCAGCCGCCCGGGGCTCTCGGCACAAGCCTTCTATTTGGCTTGGTTTTGTCGGAATTTTTTTATTTATCTTTTCCCTCCCTCCATGATTTTTATTTTGGGCTGTAGCGCTTACTTGCAAAGTGGGTGCCCAGCTCCAGCCAGGGTGCACTTTTGTTTTTTGAATTTATTCCCTTTTTTTATTAACATGAGATGCGAGCACTGCCAGCAACGGCTCTTAAGGACTCCAGGCTGGAAATCCCGTGGGATTTGGGGCTGGGAATTTCGCAAGGGAGCCAGGTCAGGAATAGCAACCAGGTCTCCCGGCTCCTATCTGCTGCATCGGTGGCCTTTCTAATAACCATAATCATCGCCGTCCTCGGGGATGCGTAAATAGTAATCGAGGCGCGACAGCGGCCGCGCGGTCGGATTGCTCCGGCTCTGCCGGCCTTCGGCCCCGGCTGAATCACGCCGCTCCTCCTCAGGGTTTCGACACGTCGCGCCGCCGCGCTTTAGCTTTGGCTTGGAGATAGGGAGCCCAAAGCCTCCCTGGCTGGGCCGTGGGCTCTCCCTGGCGCCGGCATCTCGGGCCCAGTTGGTGCTAGGGACAACTGGCTTCTTCCACTGGGAAAAATCCACCTGTGCGGAAACGGCTGCTTGTCCTGGAGCTGGGAAACGCTCTGGGCACCGGCTGTCCCAGCACATGTCCCCCTGGCACTGCTGCCGCATCCTCTGCGTCTCCCACCACCCGCTCGCTTGCTTCATCCCGGCCCTGGAGTGAAAATTTTGGCCTGATCTGGTCCCAGAAACACTTGGGATTTGGGGAAGGAGGCAGAAATTGGGTATCCGGGTGCCCTGTTGTGCCACACTGAGCGCCGGTCGAAGCATCGCGGTGCCCCCGCTCCTCCGGCCTCGCTCTGCAGCCCCCACGTGCTCGCTCCGCTCTTTATTTTCTGATTCGTGTTATTTGTTATTATGTTTGGATGGGCCCCAGCTGGGGAGGAAAAGGGCATTTCTTCAAGCCGACACCTTGCGCCGGGGCGCGCGCCGCGCCGGGCGCCGCGCTGACATGCTTTGTGCAAACAGGAAGCAATAAAATACTTGAACTTCCTGGGGAATTTCCTCCTTTTTTTTTCTATTTTCTCCTCTCTCCTTGGCCGCTCTCGAGCGCAGCCTGCGCGTGCTGCCATCCCGCCGTTCCTCGCAAAATCCCCCTAGGGAACAGCAGCAAGCTCTGCCGGGCTCTTTTTCCTTCTTTTTCTCCCTGTTTTTCAGTCTTATTCCCTCTCCTTTGCTCCCTTGTTTCTGCTTTTGGGCCTTTCTTCCTGCAGTGCCGCGAGGGAAGCTGAGCCTGAGCAAACTCATTGCGTGCTCTGGATCATGCAGAGACCCAGCAGACCCCCGGGCACCCAGGGTAAAACCCCCCACCTGCAAGGGGCTTCCTTATCCGTGTGGGAGCGGTGCCGGAGAAGCCGCCGCTCCCGGGCCATTTCCCGGCCTCGAGCCAGCGCCGCTGGGCCAGGGCAGCCGCGCTCGGGTTTTCATCCCTTGACCGCACCATAAAAAGGACAAACCGACGCGTTTAACGCGTTGCGCAGTTGGTCGTTTCCTTGCTCACCGGTGGGCTGTAGTTTTCTCTATTTTTCTTCACGTGTTGGGGGCGCTGGCCGGGTTTCTGATCCCTTGTAGCTCCTTGCAGCCAGGAGCAGCTCTCGAGCTCCCCTGTTTGCTCCCATTAGAGGGGGGAAAAAGGAGGGATGGGGATGGAGCATCCCTGTGTCTTGGGACATGAGGACTCTGAGTGCAAATTTAGCTGGTTTAGAGCCTAAAAAAGCCAGTGATGGGATTGAAGGGACATTAAATTATCCCAGGGTCTGGCTCTCCCAGGATGCGGAGCTGGGACTGTTGCCCATCTTTATCCTGGCAAGGAGGGTCGGCACTTGGATGCGTCCTGAAGTGCTCCTGTGGCTGAGGGGTTTGGATAGTAGTTGGGCTTTTTGTTTTTTTTTCCTTCCCCCGCTGCTTCTCCTAAACTGGTTATAAATAGGCAAATGTTTCCCCGTTTGTCCGGGAATAATAATAATAAGAAGAAGAAAGGGAAATGGTGCCGAAAAAAGACGTAAGATAGATAAATCCAATAAGATCATTTAAGTATGTGCATGACCTCACCGCTTCCTGGACAGTTACTTGTCAGTGTAAAATCACTATAATTTGTTCTAATTGAAAATGTGGTACTGGAAACTACACCACTTTGCTGCTTCTGAGACCCGTCGCCTTCCCCGGGGAGGAAACGGGGAGGGACGGATCTCTGCTTCCTTAGGAGGCGCCCGGGAGCGGGATGAGGCCGGGGCGCTCGCGGTGCTTTTCCCTGCTGGTCCCCGGGGTGCCGGGGGGTCCCCAGGGTGCAGCCCCCGTGACGGGGAGGCACCGGGTCTCTGCGGGCCCCGTGTTTGGGCCGCGCTGCGGCATCGCACCGGGTCTTGTACTGACTCTGTCTGCAGCCCCGGCCTCAAGCGTATTAACCGGCCAGCCAAAACTACCCGAGCTCCAGTAAATTCACCCCTTGAATTACATTATTTGCTGCATACAGTAAATTCCACCTCTCCTTTTATAATCGCCCAGTGCGTAATAACTGAAAAAATCATTTCACTTAAAAACGCCCAATATTTTCTAAGCAAAGCCGCACTGGGGAGTCAGAACAGGGGAATTATTTTTTTTGCTTGCGTTGTACAAAGCAATCCTTGTTTAAAGGGGTTGTGACACCTCCCGCCTTGGAAAGCTTTGGAAAACCCCAGGGCACAATTCTCTGCTGGGGTAAATGGGCAGAGCCGCTCTGACTTTGGGGGAGAAAAATCATAATTGGGGATATAAGTGTTCGGTGAGAGAGGGAATATTTGCAAGGGATGGAGCTGCTGGGATGGGAGGTGGCGGGATGTCCTGGGGTTCTCTGTGGATGCTCCCAGGCTTGGCTTCTTCTGGAAGGCCTGTGTCTTGTGCTCCAGGTGGGATCCACGGTGCAGAGGGGTGATGAGAGCACACGGATTCCCCGGCATCTCCCGGCTTTGCTCAGGTTTCGCTTCTGTCTGGCAGCATTTACGAGCTCAGGAGCGCTGCGTATTTAAAAGAAAAAAAAAAAAGAGAGAGAAAAAAAAGTCAATGCTAAAAGGAAAGTTTCATTTCAGGGAAGACAACAGCTAAGGGACCAGAGCTATCAAACAAAACCGCAAGATCGCATCAGATGTCAGGGCAGGACACGTCTCGTTTCTCCCTCTCGAAAGGGCTTATCAGCGCGACCAATCACTTTAATGATGTGGCAGAGGGAGGAAGAGGATTTGACTCAGAGTGAGATGAAATTTAGTTCCGAAGACCCTGCTCTTCCGCTGCCGGAGCCCAGTCACCTGCTCTGAAATCAGCCAGAGATAAATCATATCCTGCAGCGGAAGGTGCTTAGACATGATTTTGCATTATTTTATCATACTCTTTCCAGTGAATCCGTGTGTTGTTGTAGCAGAAAGGGCAGGAAAGACAGGCAACGGGGCAAGGAGAGGAGCTCAAGTGCCCCCAAGCCCTCATGCCGGGGGCTGCGCCGGAGCAGCCGAGCGCATCCCAAGCCCGCGGGTGCCTCGGCTCCAGGCCTGCCCTAAGGCAAAGGGGAGCGTTGAGGCTGAGCATGCGGAGGTCTTGGCCCACCTGGTAGCTGCTCTGCACGGGGCCACGTCACCCCGCGCCCCGGCCGCGTGAGCTGCGGCGCATTCCTGGCGCAGGCCTCAACCCAGCTGCTGGTGCTGCACGTACCGCGTAGAGTCTCCTTAACCAATGTCACCCAAAGGAATGTGATGTGTTTGCCCTACTGGAACAGGTTCCCGGAGCTGGGAAAAACCAGCCGTACTGGTACCGCGCGGGTCCCGTTTCGGGTTGGGAGATAGCAGGCGATAACCCGGTGCTGCTGCGAGCCGGCGCACGTAGGGACGGCGAAGCCGCCGCTTCGCCCCGCTCATCTCGGGGCTGCGAGGGCTCGAGCCGCCGCCGCTCCCCCCCGAGCGCCCTGCGCGGAAATCCGTGAGCCGGGTGTTTTTCCTATTTCCATGAGACCGCAGCCCCTAATTGAATTTTGCCTTCCTGGAAATGGGAGCAACTGCAGAGAAGTCGGTGGGGCCGGTGGTTTTTGCAGCGGTTGCAGAAGCGGCTGCGTTTCCCACGACCGTGTGCTCGCCCGCAAGTTTATGACACCCTTTGGGTGGAAATTTCAAATCTCCAATCACAGCTTCAAAAATACCCTCCAAATTCAGCCTGCAGTCTCCAGGCTGGATTTTCAAAGGTTTCTAAGCACTGAAAGGTGCAGGAAAGCGCTCGTGGGGATTGTCAGCAGTGCCTCAGCAGGCAAGGTGCTTAAACACAAAGAATTTTGCCCACTCTGTCTCGAAGGAGCCCACCAGGCACCTACCTGCGCTCTGAAGTGGGTAAGTACTTCCAGAAATCCAGGAAGACTCAGTTTCCCTGCTGAAAACCTGGGAATGAGGAGCCCATGTCCATCAGGGACCTGCGCCTAAGGCTGCGTCTGATGCCCCGCTTGCTGCAAACGTGGGCCTTGTTCTCCATCCCAGGAGCTTTTGGAAAAGCAGCCCGCAACTTCTGCTCGAACATCTGCATTAGCGACTGGCTTTGATTTCCTTCCAGAGAGATGAGGCTGCTGCTGTGATGAAGGCCACAAGTGCAGCCGGGGCCATCGCAAGGTGCCCCCTTGGCACCCGTGCGGGCACCGGGTGGACAGGCAGCGAGGCCGAGGCAAAGCCAAGGGGCAGACCCGCAAGCGAGAGGGGATGAGGGGCTCGCAAGAGCGGCTAATCAATACCAGGCTGCGTCTAACGAACATCTCTCCCACTGCTGCAGCTTCAGACAGTAAAAACCTACTGTAAATGCAACATATCTCGGCACTTCCTGCCAGCTGGCGGCAAGCCAGCGTGTTTCCTTCAAAAAGAGGGATATTTATTTTCATCCTTTTAGAGGCAGCCAATTCATCTCAGACCACCACGGCTAAAAAAGCTTTATAAATTAGCAACCTCTTTTTTTAATCCGCTGCCCCCACCCCGTCAAATATTCTTTTCCCTTCGCCGTGCTGGCAGGCGCTGGGCGTTGCGACACCCTCCCCTTCTCGGAGCCGCCGCGAGACAGTAGCTGCAGTGTCTCACGAAAGCCAGAGGAAACCAAAGCAAAGACTCGCCGTGACCGATTCTCCTTCCAAATGGCGCAAGCAGGGCAACTTCAAACGTGTGCATAACGAGTTATCTGTGCTCCGCTTTGCTCCGCTGTAGAAGGGACGGTTCCCCCGAATGTTTTCCTCCTTTTGCTCCCTCCTGTGAACTCCTGGGCTTGGATTTTGGAAGGCGGTGGAGGTGGCGCTGGCGCTTGCCGGTCGCTGTTGCTCTCCGAGGAGTTCGGTGGAAATCTCCGTCTTCCTCTGCGGAGATGTCAGGGTTGAGGCGCGTCCAGCCTGCTTCCCATTGCCCTTCCCTCCCCTGTTTCAGCGGTCACAGGGCTCTCCACCAAATTCCTCCTGGCTGGAGATTTTCCCGTGCGGAGTCTCGAGCCGGAGGTGGGTTTCCGCGGGAAATCTGGGGGACGGTCCTCCGCGTTTTGCCTTAGAGGTGCGCAAAGATAAAAAGCGCCCGAGCATCTGCTCCAAGTGACAGGCCTGATGTTCCCATAACACGAGCGCTTCACATGTGGCTTCGCTCTGGAGCGCATGCTGGGACTTGACGGTCTAGCCGAGGCTCAGACTGGGAACAAATTCAACCCTCTGTGGAGGATTGGTGTCTCTCTGAAGTACCTATTTTGAGGGCTACGTGAGGGATTCGAGAGGTAGGTTTTGTGTGCTGAGCTGAAGTTTCCTCCGCTGCCGCTTGCTTTCTTGTGGTCCGTTCTCATGGACATGTAGAGACGAAGCCATCAGGTTGCGTGCAGCAGGGATTGCTCCCGGTGAGCTGCTTCCTTGGCTTCGCCGGAGGGTTTTGCTATTAATATTTGAGCAGCGCTTCGAGGGAGGGCCGGGAGGAGCCTCCGGAGCTGCACTTGAAAGGTGGACGCGTGGGGTGCAGCTGGTGGCTGCGCTGGAGCCGCTGCCGCGGCACGTTGGAGCTTCCCCCAGCCCCGGCTACCGTCTCCTCCGCAGCGGAGCGAAGGAAATGAGCTGCAAATGTGCGTGTTAATGAACATCCCCCCCAAGCGGGGCCGCGCGGCGCTTCCTCCGCTCCAGCTTGCCGCCAGCACCGCGCGGCGCGGCGCCCGCGAGGGCCAAGCCACTTCCCACCAGCTGCTCTCCCTTCCTTTGGCAGCGCGGGGCGGCGGGAGGGGGACCGGGCCGAACGTGCCGCCCGGATCGGAGCTCGCCGAGCAGGGGGCCGCGGCGTGCGGCTCCGGCAGCCGCTCCATCTGCGGCCGAGCTGGAGCTGCGGAGCAGCGCCGAGGCTGCCGGGCTCGAGCACGTGGCCCGTCCCCGCGCCGCGCTGCAGAGCTGCCGGCTCCGCCGGGGCTTTGGGTGCCGTTCAAGCCGCGAGGTTCCTAGAGCTCCTCTTCTGATGGAACTTGCATTTTGCGTCTTGGTATTTTAGGGAAATAAGCAGTTTTTGCTGGATGTTATGACTGCCCCCGCGCAGCCTGGAAAGCCCACGTAGGTTCCCGTTTCGGAGGCCCTGTCGGGTTGTGCGGCGCCGCGAGAAGGGGGCAGGCCCTGCTTGGCCATCCTAGTGTTTTAAAGCAGCAAGCCCCTCTTTAAACGGGGGCTGTGAGAGCCCGAGCGTCCCTGCTGCGTACGCTGCTTCGCTGTCTGCCTTCCCAGGAAACATCCTAAACTTCCAGCGTGCCTCTTGTTACTGACCTAAAATGTCAAATTCGCATCGCTTCGTCCAGCGGGGAAACGTTCAATGGGCTCATTTGTGTGAGAGCCAGATACCGATCTTGTCGCTGCAGCGGGATCTAAGGCGATCTGTCAATGTTTACATCATGTCGTATCGAATAGCAGCCGATTCAGAAACTCGAGCTGTCTTTAAACCCCCCTCTCCGCTGACAAGAAGTGCCTGGGGTCGGTAGCTGCCATTGCTCTACGGCAGCAAAGCCCGTGGTTCCCGTAAACGCCACGCTGCAAACGAGAAAGACGACGGCGCTGACGAAGGAGCAAAACGCAGGAGAAACCCCATCGGAAAGTCTCCGCGCCGGCCACAGGCTGCGCGCACAAAGGTCACCCGCCGGCGTGGTTAGCGCCTCTCCGGCCGGTTTCTTGGGATGGGACCTGGAGCTGCTTGAAGTCGATTGCGAATCCGCCCACAGCCTTTGAGTCAGCCGAGTTAGAAACCACCTTCCCTCTCGGTGCTGCCGCTCCTCTGGCGGCGCTGGTTTCCTCTGCGTGACGGCGGTGGGGAGACGGGCGAGGGCTGGCGCTGCAGCGGGCGGCCGCAGGAACCCGGCGGCTCGGGGCCGTCCGAGGAGAGAAACCCACTGGGAGCGACTGTGCGACGGGCCTGAGGTCCCGGCCGCAAGCGACAGCGAGACCCGGGGTGCCAACAGCGCAGCCCGCGGTCCTTGGGGTGCTGGGCTTTAACTCACTCGCTTCCCCGGGCTGTCGGAGCGCCCGTCCGCGCCACCTGTACCGATGGAGCAGCCGCACCGCCGGTGTCAGTCGGAGAAAGTCCAGGGAGAGCCGGGGAGGTCGGAGTTGCTCCACTCTGGGCTTTCCCTCCTGGGCGAGCCCCTGTGTTTGCCCCGTGTTTGCACCTGGACAGTCTCAGCTTTGCAGGGATTGACTTTTCAGTCTTCCTAAGAAGCTGCTTAAAGCAGAAACGTAACCAGTTTTTCACCTTGTGTGTTAAAATACAAGTTAAAATAATAAACTGTGGGCCCCAATGAGCAGCTCGCGTTTCGGGAGCCCCTTCGATAACATCGAGGTGCCCGAGGCCCAGGGACACGCGGAGAGGAGCAGAGATCCTCTATGATGTTGATTTGAGGTTTCCTTGGTTTGCTTCCCACAGGAGGGAAAACAGGGAATCAAAATAGCGTCGGGTCTGGCTTTGTGTGGGGGCTCCTTCAGGCCGAGGTGCTCCCGGCCGCCCGCCCGGTTGGGCTCAGCCAGGGCTTCCCGGCGGAGACGCCGCGAGGGCCGTGGCGGAGGCCGGGCAGAGCCGCGGCGGCCCCGGCCTCCCTGGAGGCCCTCCAGCTGTGTGCGGGTGCAAGTGGGACTGGAAGGCGGCCCAGTCAGCGCCGATTCGCAGAGCAAAGGCCGCGGC
>VZSV01000077.1:3346352-3389728 GCA_013398735.1 Nothocercus julius
AGTCAGCAGTCAAGAACTGCAGAAAGTCACCGTACTACATATTTGCAAAACAAGTCTACAAAGAGAAGCCTTGTCAATAAAAGTATATTAGGACATGGTCTTGCACAACTTCCAGATAGTCTTTTGGAGCAATGCCTCTGTGTTTCCCTTCAGAAAACACTAAGGGTCTACACGTGCCTCTTTCTTGGGAAATGCACCTACCCTCATGCCCCTATTAAGGCCAAGGCAGAGGACTGAAAACTTCTGTCAAAAGGAGGGATACAAATGTTTCAAGTGTCCAATAGCTGAGAAAACTGAAGTCGCTCTCCACAGCTAACAGATTTACACGCAAGTATTGCAATGTATGCGACTAAAATACTAAAGATGAAAGTGAGCAACTTGCAGAGAAAACCCGCAAGTCTTGCTCTGCATCTCTTCCAAGGCAGCCTCTCAAAACGCATTCCCATTCCCAAATGTTAGGGGTCAGCAGTCAGGAATGACTGACGAGCATTCCCAGCATGTCGCTGGAATCTTATGACTGCTCTGTCAGGGCATACTAATAATTCTTGCATCCTGTTATTGCTCCAAAGGATTAAAAGCTACGTGTTCCCATAAAGGAAGACTTTGATCTAGACAGTATAAGCCCCATGATCTGCCGCTATGTTTGCTTTTTTGCACGCTTCCAACTCTCAAGTGCTGCAATAATGAGTGGGTCAGAGTTATGCATCAGATGAACAGTGACAGCACTTACAGAGGAGCGAATCTTCATGGCACAGAATTGTATTAAATTGGTCAGAAGCACCACTAGCTGGTTCCATAGCAGAAGAGGAAGACAGGCTAAATAGTGCTGTTTTTTACTGTACACACAATCCTCAGAATATTTGTCCATGCCATTAGAACGGCAAGATGACTGTTTTATGTACTGCAAAAGAGATCTTCTTGAGGACTTTCCCTTGAAGTTACTTTAAATAACAATATTGTTTTAACATACTATCAGATTCTGCCCTAGCATTGAAAGAGCAAATAGGAGCAGGAAAGAAAATCAAAAAAATGCAAGGAGAAGCTCTAAAGACCTAACGCAAGACTGCTATTGACCACACCAGACAATGAAACAATTGGCCCCAAATAACCTACCTTCATTAGCCTCTGGTCTAGAATTTTTAATAAATGCAGAAAATTTGGCAAATATATCCATTCCAGCAGTGTTAGATTCCGGATGCTTTGGTGAAAGCTTTAGGTACCTAAAAAGTAGGAAGGATTAAATCTACAGTACATGTGGGAGAACAATGATCATCACATATTTGTTAGCACGAAAAAAAAGTTAATCCATCAATTTATTAACTTTCAGATTACTTTGGAAGATGTACTTCTCACACGCAGTATCAAACATTCTCTCTTGAGTTCAAGATTTTTTTAAACTCAGCACTTTTAGAATCATTTTTCAGGGGAGTAACAAAGCACATTTCTTCTTTCCAAATCAGGCATATAGTCCAAGCACAGTCTTTGAAACAGTCTATGGCTAGAGCAGCTCCCTCCCTCCCTGCAGCAGAGAGCTGCCAAAGGGCAGAGCACTGTCCTGGAGAAAAGAACACAGCTAGGAATCAAACACTCAACTGTCTGATACGTTTGTTCTGTTCACAGGAGCTGTTTTGCTTGTTTAAATTAAAAGACCATGGATCCCAAATCTTGTAATGAAAAAGTAATGTTTCACCATGCTAAAAAGACAAAAACTGTTCAGTGTGCTAGAGGCAGTGCCTCAATTCTGCCATTGGCTGCCAGTTGAGGGAGAAGGAAGCCAAGAGTTCAGGGAACACTTGAGCACATCCCGCACTTGCACTGTGTGGTCTAATTATATCAAACACTGTTCAACATTTCCCATCATGATTTCCAAACACTAAAGACTGAATCTCCAGGGTACATCATTACGCCTCGTATGAAAGGGCTGTATTTTTAAAAGATTACTTCCAATTTGCATTTAGCAATCACCAGTTTTGTACAATTAGCAACTGTCCATCTACTTATAGAAAGCTACGTGAGGAATATTGGGAAATATTTAACATGAAACATGAAGTTCAGTGATATTTCTGCACAGAACAAAAATATGACCAGTTCTTCAACACTGAAATATCACCTTATTTCTAGAAGAATGGCTACACTGAAGAACTTCTTAATTAATGCAGGAAACCTCTCTCTGAACACACCATCTAATCTAAGGTAAGACCATCAAATGAAACTGTTAACAAATAACCAAATTATTATCATCTTAACACTTACTTGGGTGGACACAAAACATCTTCCAGAAACTCTTCAATCTTGTTCACATCTGTTTTCACTTCCCCGTTGAACGTTATAAAGGGGGGATGAATGCCTGGAGCCAGATTTTGAAGGTCTGCTGGTTTTCTACAGCGAAATAAAAACCAATACAAAAGTAAGCATAGGACCTACATGACCCCGGCCTGAGGTTTGTCTCTTCATGATATTTCAAATAAACAGAAATTCAAAACCCTGCAGTATAGCATTTTTAATATTTCCTCTATAACAGGTAAAGTCCTTAAAAACTGCTGCTTCTTCCTTCCTTTTGGTTTTATCCCAAGAATTCAGTGTTGAATAGTGCAGTTGGGGGGAATAAAATATCACCCTCCTTTAGACATATACTCTCTCTGTCAAGGTCTACAGTGCAGAGTTTAAAAATAGCATAATCTGAGATCAGTGATAATCCTAACCCCTTGTACAGAGTTTCTCTTGAAATAAGTGAGTACAATGTATAAACCACCTATTAAGTGCGCATGGGCTGTTTCTAGGCAAGGTGACAGATACCTAAAAAAAAAAAAAATCACATAAAAAATATCAAGATGAAAACTCCTTTCAGTGGAAAATTTACTTACTAAGAGCTGCATGCCTGGCAAGGGGAGGAGAATCCTCTTTCCTCTACCTGGGTCTTGATGCCAGAGTGACAAGGAATGACACTGCAGGTATTTATCTAAAACCTTGCACACCGGCTGCACGTATACACCCACATAGGTCATGCCCCCCAAGCCCCTGCAGCATAAAGCTCTTGTATTCGTTTCATCAGTAGGACCAGATAAAAAGTTGAAGTTAATCCAATAACGGGAAGTGGATTTACTGCAAGCTATAAAATCCTAAGCATCACCTAAAAAGCTGCAGTCAATTTTTCCCTTCTAAACCACCATGATACTAGTTACTCCCATGCTAGTGCAACTGCCGCAGTTAAAGTAGAAATAAAATTCTGGCACCACTTGGCACTTCTTCAGGAGCAGCACTTAAAAATTCCCTGCAATAAAGCTACTGACTACAGCCCAGGATGACAGCTGGGCCATACGAGCACCGATTTTTCTAAGATCTTTTCCACTGAAGGAGGAACAACAGACGCTATCTGACCTGGTAGGAAGTTGGCCAAGATAAAGTTGCCCCTTTGCTACTATTTGAACAAGCCCAAACGGGAGAACAACCCTTGAACGGTGGCCTCACGTAGCCAGACTTCCAGAACCAGGAACCCCTCCTAAAATCCCATTCCCTGATCACAAATGGAGCATTTAAGCAAGGAAGAGGAAGGGCAACAGCAGCTTATCAGTATACAGTTCTGAAGAGCACTTATGACATATGACAACTTGAATGACTATGTAAAACTAAATGAGAAAATACATTTTTTCACTCAGGAACATTAAGCACAATATTTTTAGGAAGGTGACTGATGGTAGATATTAACTTTTTTTTTTTTAAATAAATTTAATATTTTTCCACTCCATTTCTAAGCTTCCCAAAAGTCATTTTTCACTAAATAGCCATCACTCTCTTACTTTTAGGATTTGAAGTCTGTCGTCAGTTAATGCTTTAAGAAGCTTAACACTTCATTTAAATACAGCTTTGTAACCCACAACAATTACGGGAAGTCATTGTGGCTCTCTTCCAGTTTTGCATGTCAGAAGGATAAAATTCCTCTTTAGGAATGTTACTTTACAAACAAACCCGAGAGGCAAGACCACCGGATTTGCAGTCAAAGGGAAGATTTGATTTCAGAAACAGAGAAGTTTAATGAAATATCCAAAGCGAGTTTCCCAAAGATCCAGAGCTCTTCTATTAACCCCTCTGGTCATTCTAGTTGGGTCACCTGCATCTTTCATAAATAAATAAACAATAATTTTAGAGATTAACCTCCCACAGCCAAAGCTCAGACATAACACAGGGTTCTACTTCCAGTTTGCCTCCTTTGCCAGTAGATCATAAACAACCCCTGGCTCCCCACACACAAGCCACAGTCCCCAGAGCTCCATGGGCACACTGGGATATCCTTAAAAGACCAAGGGTATCAGTTCAAACAAGAAGGCAATGAAGAAATAAAAAAAATAATCCCTATAGGGAAGTTTCCTTCAGGGGTAAAACTGGGCAGTACAAAAGAAAAAAGACATTTAAAGCAAACAAAGCCCTCCCTTTTGCAACCACTCAAAACACTTCCATGAGTTGGTCATGTTTGTGCCATAACTGTCCCTACATTTACTATGTATTTGGTGGTAGGACCACGTATGAAACACCTGGCTATCGCTGGTTAATTAAAAGGGGAAACTGCTTAACATCAGAGTTGAGCCCTAAACACACCACGGCTCTGCCACAAAGCAGAAGAGCAATTAGTGTTCAAATAGCTTCTTGAAGATCACACAAAAGCCAGCCCCCAGATGCAAAACGCTCTGCAATGATATGTAAGTTAAATTAATACCGCAATGAGGGTTTGGAGAATAATGTGAAGAAAAAATGTGACCAGGAAAAAAGTGCCCTGTCCCTAGTCCCTAAACTGAAGCTACATTCATCTCTGGGCAGTCTTTAATATTCACTAATCCCTTTATTTAGTCTTTGTCTTTCAACGTAACTGTTAAACCACACGAACAACATGTCCAAAATTGGATTTCCAAGCCCAGCTGAACGCAAGCTGGCCTTGAACGTTGCTACAAGGCTACCAAATGGTTCGTGTGCAGCAAGCCAGCCCCAGTCACCAGAGCAAGTCAAAGCTCTGCACACTGAAATGCTGCTGCGAGCGGGCAAAGAATAAAGTCTCTGTTCGCCTGCACACAAGCCAGAATGGCATGACTGCTTTGAAAGCGCGACGTGTCCCACTTAGTTTCCCTGTGTGCACATTTTTGTGTCCAAATTTATTAAAAGTAGACTTGAGAGCTGCTAAACGCTCTTTTGTTAGCGTATTACTATGTTTAATGCAATTACGGAAAGGAAAAATAAGTCATAGAAAGTCAATGAAGTTAAATTCAGTTTTTCCATGTGTCCCAAGTTACTTGTGAACTTTTGTACACAGCCATGACCTTTCGAGTCTCAAAAACAGCCAAAACCTGCCTTTCAGTTGTAGTGAAATTGCACCATCTACAAGGCAGGAGCATGCTTTGCAAGTAAACCCACAGTTTTTTGGGTAGCAAAATAAATTCAGATGCATAAAAACACTAGAACCCAGTTTCTTGGTATATTTGTGTCTTTTCTATATTAGGCACAAGAAAAAAAACTCCAAGTTGTTAAAAGAACAAAAGTAAGGCAAATTCAATAGAAACCCTTGGCATTTTTATGGTATTTTTTGAAATGGTTCATCAGTACTAACATTTCCAAATAAAAAATGGTTCCTTCTACCTTTCCTTTTTGCCCAGCCTCCAAGAGGACAGCAGTAGGTTAAGTGTGCCATCATTAAAGGTAAAAAGTCCACAACTACAAGCACTACTTCAGCACAAGCTCCAAACCACAGGCAGTGCTAGGTGGAGGATGCATATGGTTTGTGTGGCAGCAACAATTATATTTGCAGTAAAATCCCACAAAAGCCAGAGAAAATCCTTAAGCTGCTCCAAACACATGCCCGCTGCACAAAAGCTGCTTTCTTCCCCTCTGCTTTTGAGCCCTCTGCCTCAGCCATATTACACATGTAAATATATACAGTAGGTGCCAGCATTGAAGTAAGCAGCACGGAATTAGGTAACATCTGTCAGCTGAAAAACAGTATCGTCTGAGTCAAAAGGGATGAGGGGCAGCGGGGTTCTTTCTTAAAGAAAAACCTGAAAACATACAAGTCCTCTTCAAGAGAAGTTACAAAAGGGAGTTAAGTCCAGCAAATGTAAATTCTTCCTTACACATTTTACTAGCTTCATTCTTTGAAGAACACTGTATCTATTTCTATTGGCTTTATTTCTGAAAATAAGGCTTGGAAGCACTAACAGTCTCCCCCTTCTCCAGAGGGTTAAGTGACTCTCTGCACCAGTGGTGTGAAAACATTACTTCATACTGAAAACAAATACAAGGGCTCTGCTGAATTTAACATTTCCACTTTTAATAGAGTACATCCAGAGTTAGGAAATCAAGATTCCTGAGAGAACAAAGTCTCTTTGGTTACATTTACAAGTATCCAACACGAAGGCAGCATTTACGTAAAGATGGCCTCCTCCTAGCATTCTGAAACTTCACAAAATAAATCATGCAAGATCTAGAAACGCCGGAGGATCATTTGTTACACCAAACATTGCACTTTTGCTTCTCAGAGAGAGAGAAAAAAAAAAAAAAAAAAGATTCCTTACCTCTTCAGGTCAACTGTGGTGACACTAAATACCACTCCCTTCAGCCAAAGGATCATGAACAGCCTCTGCGAAAAGGGGCAGTTTCCTATGCTCTCACCATCACTGCCAGCCTGCAAAAGAGAACGCAGCACCTCTGTTAGACACTCATCTCACTGTGCAGTTCTGCAATTAGGCAGCCAGAACCAGAACTATAAGTCTTTATCACACCGCAGGTGTTGCAAGGAAAGACATAATTGTAAGTACATAGGGACTTAACTGACAATGCAGTAATATTCCAAAGGCACTTTTTATAGGCAATTCATCAGTAAGTCTTTGTCCTGTCACAACAAAAGTCCATTGCATAACAACAGTAACAGAAAGGCACTCCAGGACATTCAGTGATAGCATCATCCCATGAGCGCTCTCCGACAATGAAGTACGCATTGCTGAGCTGGAAAACTTCATTTTTTAGGGAACAAGTTTCAGACATTCGTAAAACCTTAAACCTTGCTGTAAAAACCCAGCTTTGATGTCCTGAGTACGCAGTTATTTTTCTTCAACCCTTCACCAGTTTCATTAGTGAAGATTTGCAAGAAGAAAAGTTGTCTTTTTGCTCAAGCGCCAATGGCCTTCTTTATGCTGCGAAAGTTACATAAAACTTTTCAGCAGATGAACAATACCAGATTGTCTCAGCAGCTGGCACGTGACTTTCAGTGTCTGGAAGAAATGACGTGCACACACGATCACCGCTACCGAGCAACTTCTGGGGGAAAACGGTCAAAAAGCAGCCTAAGCTCCTCACCACCAGCACAGTAGTGAAACACATTGCAAAGGCCCAAAGAGTCAAAGCAGAAATCTGGGTCAAAGTGTGGTTAAAATGGGACTTTCTGCGTTATAGTAACTAAAACTAAAACCACAGCCTTCTGCTGTACATTTAAGAGTTTTAAGAATTCTGCCAACTAGTTAAATGAATGTGTTCCTACCTTGTAACACATGAACATTAAGAACTACTGTTCACTCTGGAGCCTACTTCCTTCAAAAAACAATATTGAAAGCTACAAAACTTCAGCGCATTTAAATAAATTTTTTGTACTGTCCGTGCTGATTCTTGTTTTGAAACAAAAATTATTTCTTCTGAACTGATCTCAGGCTAAAATTTGTAGTACCTTCAGCAATGTTATTTAAATAAAAGTACATGAGTTATGCTGTAGCAATAGCACAAGTGTGCAGGTCCTTGTCCAGTAAGCGTCAGTTAAGCTTTATCTCACTTACTCTGATGGAAAAGCAAGCACCTTTAAGGCATGAAGGTTTAAGTCACCTTACAGCAACTGTTCACTTTGCCGTTGTCAGAGAAGATGCCTGGATCTGCCCCACGGAGCCTGTTCTCAGCCTGCTCTACTCACGGGAGCCAGTACATGGCTGGGAGATTAGCTTTCCTCACCCTTCATCTTTTATTCAACACTTCTGCCCTGTAAACCAGAGAGCAGAGCTGGTTCAACATGACATACAATGCCAGAAATCGTGTTTTATATGAACTGAGGAAGCCTTTAAATAGAAAGAATAAAGCCATGTAACCAAGAATCACTGGATGCAGCTGCTTGTCATCACCACACAGACGAGGCATTAAAATGCATTTACACTTTAGTACAAGCTTCTACAATAACTTTTCCCCTCTCCCCAGGCAAACACAATACTCAAAATGAACAAGAGACTTAATGAAGAGCATTTGCTTTTATTTAAGCAAGAGAAGCTTTCTGGATAATTTGAATCAGAAAAAAAAACCTACAGGCCACTAACATACAGTAATTCGAACAAAACCTAACACATTTCAACAGCTGCAGATGAATACCTAAACTAAGCACACATTTTCACGTCTACTTTCAAAAGTTTGTCCCATTTATGTTCCAAGAAGTCCCAAGTTATTCTGAGCACATACTGAAAAAGGAATGTAGTTGGAAAGCCAAGAAACGTTTGGCTTCAGCGCTCTTGAGCTGAGGAATTCTGCTCTGTAACTGTTTACCCGAGAGGTCCGTTTAATATCTTCTTTTATTGGATGCACTGAGAGCTACCAACCCGATCTCTTATGACCAGTCATGAAGAGAAACACCAGCCTGGAGATGCAACATGTTCTCCTTCAATCACAAAAGTGGGTTTTTTTTGTTTGTTTGTTTGTTTGTTTTTTTGGTTGTTTTTTTTTTTTTCCCCCCAGAGGGAGATGAACTTGGTAGATGTTTGAGAGAGCTGATTTTCTCCACTGGAATAGAACTGTGCTGACACTATACCACAAACCTTTAAAATTTGTAACCATGTTCTAAAATTTTATGTGACTAGTCACACAAAAGGTGAATCAAGTAACATTTTTTTTTCTTAAATCCACAGTTAGTAGCCAGAAATTTAGCGTCATCTGATCTTTGAATTCAGGCCACAGCATTCTGTAGCATCCTCAGTGTTTAACACTCCATCACCATCAACTTCACTCCACAGGAGTAAAGAAAACATTAAATCTTGACTTTTCTATACTAACTCAGGTTATTCTTTAGTACAAAATGATGCAAATCTTCCTGCATTAAAGACTATTTTCATTATCCTGTAATGAAGCTGCTATCATCCACTGAAGGACTTGAACATAGGAGTAGCAGGAAGCTCTTAACTACAACTGAGTACCAGGTACTTCATTTGCTGCTTTTTCCCTGTCTGGTCATAAATCATGCACTGCACACAGCAAGGCAAAATGGTATTTTTCACTAATAAGTGAATATTTTGCTTAAAGATTAAACAGAGCATTGGGTTGATTAACTCGAGCGAAGACCCATGACCAAGTCGTGCTTCGCTGTTGACACCATCCAGCTGACTGAAGCCAACATCTGCCAGAGAGAATTTGTCCCAGCGAGAAAAGGTTAAAGACATTCACTTGCCTTGGACAAAGCTGTGTCACCCTCCACAGTACCTTAAAATAGACTGCTAAAAAGGTGACAAAAAGGACCTTAGACTAACTGTCACATGTGACACTGAGGCAAACGACTGGGCATTCCAACACTGCAATGCATACTCTGCGGTATAATGTGGAAAATCAGGGCTGCTTTTTAAAGAAACTTAAATAAGGAAGTATGTTCAAAAAAGAATGAAAGAGTTGCAAAACACTTAAATAACAGTGTGCTTATTCATTGCAGCAACAAAAATTAACTCGACTCTCAAGTGCAGGTTACCACTACCAAGGCGGTGCTGAAATTACTGAAAGATTAATCAATAAAGAAGGAAAGAACCACTTAGAAGGATCCCCAAACCTTTAGGACATCATTTTAGAGAAGCACGTCACAAAATACTTCTTTGCCAAGGATGTCTAATAAAGATATTTGATTATACCACCAAGAAAGTACCCATTCCCCGGGATAAGTCTGTAACCCACAGAGTCTGGAAAATTAAATTGCAAGCAAGTAAACAGATTAGGGAAGAAAAAAAAAGGGTTTAAAATTCTTGGGGAAAAAAAAAATCTTTTAAAATATATTTTTAAAAAATCTGTTGGGAAAAATGCATGAGAAAAGCAGCATGATACAAGCTCATTACCTCAAACAGCCAGTAACAATCAATCTTGCCTGTTTCATGAACAGCAATCTCATTTAAAAAATGAGTAAACTAACAATAATCCTACGTGGATTTGTATTTTAAGAGGAAATTGTTTAAGGTAAACTAATGAAGTGATTCAAGAGGAAAGCATGTAGCAATGCCAAACCCCAGAGATGAAAGAGCACAGGAAGGAGTGGTTGGAGGCTCCTCCTCTCATGACTACTGAGAACCGCCCGGCAGGATCAGTCTAAATCCTTGCAGCGTCAACTCAGACCTTTATCTTGCCAAGCTGGATAAACGGAATTCCATGCTGTTGACTGGGCAGGGTTCTCAGATAAGATGCAAATCACTAGGTCCATGCAAAGACTGTAAGAATATTTAAAATAACATCAATCAATGCTCCATATAGTGCCTTATGCTGTTTCTGTTTAGCCAAAGGATGGATAAACTTTAGGGATTTTTATATCTAAGCATTTATTTTGCAAGACAAAATATGTCTTAGAGTGCCAAATATTAATGAAGCATCATTAAAATTAAAACTTAAAAAAATGTAAGCAGTGTGCTGAGGAATTCTGGACTAAAAAAAGTGATTTATATGTAATAAACAATGTTATTCTCACACTTTCATATTTAACAAAGGAGAAAGAGAAAGAATTGGAAATCACTTTCTACACATACTTTGCCTAATGGGATGTTAGTGGTCCAGAGCCCTCCAGGCAGAGGTGTCCGAAGATTGTAATGTGGATCCCAGCTGAGGAGTCTGAATCACCTCATAACAAAACCAAAGAGGGCAGAAGAACACTGGAATTCTTTGCCCAAGACAAAGCCTTTGTTAGTAGCCTAACAAAGACTATGTTCCCTTACCTGGAGGTTAGGATTTACAGCTGGCAAGGATGTTGAATATCTAGCATGCTGACACATGTCATGTTCATGAACCAAATCTCTCCTTTAAAAGCCTTTGTTCATAGACAAGAAACTGCTGCACATTTAAAGATCCATGGTGGCCTCTTAAAAGAGACAGGAGCAAAGGCAAATCTGAGACAAAGACTTAGACAAACACAAACTAAGCAGGCAGCATCCATTAAAAAATAAGCTAACTCCTACAATTCTTTTCCTATATAATTCTATTCTCCAACTGCATTATTAATCTCCATCCTAATTTTCTCCACTGCTTATCAACTGCTTTTAAACATGAAAAGCAACTATTTCTTTAAGGATGTGGCAAGATAAGCATATACCTCATCACCATTTACAAGTAAAAAAAATGTCTTGCAGGAAAACAATGTACCTTAGTTTCCAAATTCAAGACATCTTGGTTCAGAAACTGCGAAATGAAGCTTCCAGCAGTGACATTACAGCCCTAGCCCTACAGGAATGGCACTGATCAGTGCAGTCCCTTCATTTGCCCTTTAAAGGGGAGTTTAAGAAAAGCTCAGTAACTTGATACCAATTATACTTAAACTTGTAGACGAGCAAAAAATAATTTTAGCTTCACAAAGCAATTTAGGTAATCGCTGCTATTATAAATAGCTAGAGTCCTTTAACAAAAGCACAGGAAACAAACAAACAAACAGAGACAAAATGCTCATACCTGGAATTCACTGCAAATACAGAACAAGGTCCAAGGAAAAACAATATGAACTAACTTCCTGCATAAATCAGGGAAAGGAATGCTTATCTTCTCGTTCAAATTGCCTCTTCAAGTCATTACTCTTCAGATAAGCCACAACTGTGTTAGATACTTGACTGTGGCAGCAACTGGCCATGTTAGGATGATGCTATTTTTGGAGTCTTGGGATGTTGCTCCTAACAACAACAACAAAAAACTAGACTTGTCTTGTACAATTCCATGCAGCCTGTGTTTACTGCCATCCAAATCTCAGCGTAACACTCTTGGGGGAGAGAAAAAAAAAAAAAAAAAAAAAAGCTTTGGGATTTTCATGATATATTAAAGTAGCTTCATAATTCAGCAGAAATTAATTAAGCATTTTCAGTTCTTCAGAGAAAATAAATTATCCCCTGTTCATCCTTTGGGAGAATCAGATGAAGAGCCAGATCAAAAGCTGTATTAGATACTAACCACCAATTTTCCTTAGCAAAGAAATTAAAGTGCTATGAATACAAAAAACTTGGGATTATTGTGGATAATCACAAACATGACTTTCTTTTATTTTAATATAGGAAAAGAAAAGAATAATCAAGTTTCTAATTAAACATAGGAAATGGCATCTCACCTCTACTCCCTTACTACTATGCCTTTAACAAAGCGATTCTGTTGTAATGAACTGGGGTAAGATAAAACATTCCCAAAATGACTGAAATTTGGTATGCATCAGCCTGACATATTCTTACCATATTCTACGGCAAATATAGAAGCAGGCAGTTAAACAGACAGCAACGTTTGCTTAGGTAGTGCTTGGAACTTGCCTTTGGGTACCTGACATTTGGACTCATTGCAAATGAGTCCCCTCCCCACCCCTCAAATTTGCTAAGGAGGCACAGAATGTGCTTTGGCCACAGTCCAAACCTCTCCACAAATGAGGCACCTCTAACACTTACAACAAAGAACTGCAAACTTTGTTACTGGGGCTGAGAAGCCCAAGTAAAAACTCTGTCTTTGCAATTTAAATATTCTTCAAATCTTATGGGCATGCATTGCTCCTGCAAGATAGACAATGAAGATCTCTGCTTAAGTTATATGAAAACCTAGTTTGCAGCGCTAAGACAAGAGTTTGACAGGCAATTAGGAGCTGTTCAAGCTTTGTCCCATGCACAGCACCTTCTCCAGCAACACTCAAGCCATTCAAGTTGCCAGGCAGACTTGGAATTAACCTAGGAGCAGAACAGCCAATGCCAAGTGCCCAAATGAGATTCACATCAAAAGCAATGAATGGAGGGGGTCAGAATTCTGATAAAACAAGGAAAACAGCTAAATATGCAACTGCTTTCAAATCAGAAAGTAAATGGCAGTATCTACAGAAGAATGTGCCTGTGGGGGGGAAAAAAAATAGCTGAAATTCTCAAAGCCCATTGAAACAAAGACATTGTTTTGAACCTATGCACCTTGATCACAGCACACCTAAAAGTTCTAGCTAGGAACAATATTATCTTAGATTGCAAAAGTGTTTGATTATTTTAGATACAATTGGAAGGCTTTGGTGGATGGTTCTTTCTTTTTTAATTTGCTCTTTATTGCTTCTGGTTCCAATGCAAGTATTGTGCAATTCATTTATTAAAAGGCAAACTTATTCTACATCCCTTGGGATACAGTATCCCAATTTTTCATTAGCGGAGTGGAACTTCCTCCTTCAGGACATTTTGCCTCATCTCATTCAGCTACGGTACAGCATGTCTCACTCGAGTGAGTAATACAAGCTCTGAAAGACTAAAGAAATATATCTATGATTACTTTGATTTTATTTTTAGACAAAACCACGCTAAAAAAAAAAAAAAAAAAAAAAAAAACACTATTTCCTTTATTTAAAAAAGCAGCCCTCAAAGTACAGACTATTCAATTCCAGCCAAACTAGTAATGCTTTAACAGAGCCAAAAAAGTCTGAAGCTGATCCAGTAGCGCTGACTGATCTCATTAGCTCTTCTCATGAAAATATACAGATATGACTTCACTCCTGGATTACACTCCTATTTTTAGTTTATACCTAATATGGACATTTAGTGTACAAAACTAAGCCATTTCCTTTACTCATGTAAAGTTCCTTGCCCTTTGTCTAACCAACAATACAAGGAATAAGTCTGAACTCTTAGAGAACTCGCACACAAAGACAGCTGTAATTAATAGCAGTTTAGCTTATGTTTTTAACTTCAGCATAAATAAACACAGCATTCAGAGCTATGAAATCAGATTGTGCACATTTAACCTACTGGAAAATAAAGTATTCACAACAAATTTAAGAGATTTAGCTATTATATTTCACAGGAAAAAATATTCTAAATAATGGATTTAAAGCTCTTGAAACCAACTCTCTTTGAATTCATATAAAGGAAAATAGGGCCATCATTTTGGAGGTGGGAAGGATAATTGTTTGCTGTTAATACAACTAATGAGCACAAAAGGAGTACTTTAATATCTTTTTTAGTGAAAATGCATTATTTTGAAGTTATAAACATTCATAATTTGAGAGCTTACAGAGCTACTAGGTACAGCTTACCTAAATACTTAAAAAAAAAAAGATTACTGACAAATATAGGTATCAAATCTTAGAAATCCACCCAATCTATTTTTAAGTGCTATGTCTGGCCCAATCACAATTTGGAATTGATGCTGGCACCGTTATAAAAGTGTATAGGCCTTGTATTAGCCACATCAGAGAAAATACTAACTCTCCCATTTAAAAGAGAATCTGCACATTGTCTCACTGGGGAGGAAAAACAAAAAGTACTCAGAGCTCTTTCTGTCCCTTTTCACTAATATAAACTTTTAAACTCAAACTTGAACCCTCAAAGTACAAAAGTCACTTTCCAAAGTACATAAACTGCTATTTAGCTAAACATTCAATGAATTCCCTGGTTAGACTCTCCCAAATATAGGTTTATAAATAACAGTTTAGCCTTCAAAAATTCACAAACTCAAAAACAAGAGCCAGATATAGAACAGGTTACTTCTCTGTTCACCCTGTTCACATAAGAAAAACAGTGATACTTTTCAAATACAAGGAGAACTCCTCCCTTACTATTCCTTCCAGAAGACTGGGTCAGGAGAGCCATTAGAAGACTGGACAGTGCTTTGAGTCACTTTAAGATGCTGATATTGTCACCGTGCTGCCCCTTGAGAGTCTATCAGAGCCTCCCATTCGCCTTCTAACAGTGAAATAGTGAGTTCATATGAACATTCCTCACCCACATGTTGCTCTCAACAGTCAATAACTATCTCTACCTACAGACAAGATACCTCTTTCAAGAGGCTTCTCCTCCTTCCCAGATATTTTCAGATTATCTTTGATGCTGTGTTTCGCACACTCTTCCCAGCCTCTGTGATTTCCTTACTGCATGCACACAGCGACAAGGTGACATGCGGAAGCTTCTAGCCTAAAACTCAGATCACTTGGGTCCTTGAGGTGCATTTTTCCCCTGACCTTCGATAGTTCCAGAGCATAAAGTTTGTCCCAGAGTAAGTATTTGGATACACAGAGGATTGCTTCTCTGGAGCACGTAGCCTGGGACGCTTCCCATCTGTGAAAACTGAGAAATGGTTTGTCTTTACAGAAGCATCTGTGCTCAAAGAATGCTTAGGATGTCTACGGCATTTTTAGCAAGGGACTCAGAAGTACCACCCCAGATGACCGTACAATCCTAACCATCAGATTATCAGACTGTGAAGGGAAATGAGTTGAAATTCAGGAACTCAACCAGTTCTCATACCACTCTGCAAGGAAGGGAGGCAAAGTGCACAAGTGGCAGACAACTTACAACTGCAAAGTAAAACAGAAGGTCTCTTGAACATCTAACCAAACTATCTCGAGGTTAATCACTGGAAAGGGGAGGATATGCCAACAAATAAAACCACTGCCACTTAACTCTAGTCAGAAGCAGTTTCTGACTGAATAAAAGCTAAAGACAAGGAGGTTTCTGGATATGAGAATTCTCACAAGTGAAAGTTCAGTGAGCACAGTTTGCTGGACAAAAAAGAAGAAAAAACAAAACTGTAATTAGGCACAAGATATCTAAGATGTTTATGCCTCAGCTTATAATGGGATTTCCTATGACACTCTTGTATTTTGCGCAAAAGCAATAACCTACACATGAAGTTGTTATCTATACCAAATGCATATTAAAGGTAGGCTCAGAAAATTCTCAGGTGCTGAGGTTATTACAACATAACCTCCAAAGGATAATCTTGTATGCAAGGAAGAAGACTTATCTAATCAGATTATCAAGCAGCAAGACTGCCTCAGCAAGATTTTATCTGAGAAGCAACACCGCATGTCTCCAGTCATGCTCTTTCCTAATATAGATCATCTTTTGAATTTTGTGGCTGTACTGCAGTTGACAAACAAAAAGCAAGGATGACAAACAATTTCATGGGATGTTATAATCAATATATAGCAGCTCTACTACTCCAGTATAACACAAAAGAGCTGAAGTGAGGATACTCACCAGCAGTGAACAACCAGAAAATGCCAAACCTTAATTATTTTCAGGCAAATTATATATTCTCTCACCCAGCACTGAACTAGCATCACTGCAGCCCACTGTCGGAGGTGTGCATAAGCATACCTCTCTTTCCAGACACAGACTCATTCCATCAAAAAAAGGTCCCTAAAATGGATCCAGATCCTGGAAAGCAAACAGTTTACTTGTCAATTCTAATTCGGATTAATCTGGATATACAGAGTGTAGACAGGTTTCTGTATACAATCATTATGAATGCCTTAGAGTTGGGTGTCTTACTAAATGTGAATTCACAGCATTTCTCTATGGGCAGTACAATTTAGATAGGGACGCTATCTGATTTTTCCAAACAGGTGCCCAATTTCGCAATGATGTCTTACTTGGAAGCGGCCAGATATCCAAGGCCTAATTAATTTGCAAGTATACACATGCTAGGCAGGTTGAGAGCATCTTCCTTAACAATTACCCACATGTAATCCACACACTTTACCATAACCCAACACCTTGTATCAACAGATACACGACTATGAATTATTTGTTTGTTGAGTTGTTTTCCTTCAACATTGAACTTGTCAACGAGCTGTGTCTTCATCTTGCCATTACGGAGGGATGCAGTCACTGACTGCTCTCTAGAACAGCATGGGCTGAGGTTTGGGCATGCCCATGTCTTTTGTGCACCCTCTTAAACAAACTGTGCCCTATTCTGTGGTTTCACAGACGAGTGGTGGCCAAATCGGCCACAGTTTTTATTTACAATAAAAATCCAGACTTGATCAATTAAACTGCAGTGATAAGTGGCCTCTAAGAGCTGTATCCAAATCACAATGCTCCAGTTCCTGTGTGCGTGTTCATTACGTTGCAGTCTTCACTGCTCCAAAATGCCACTAGGGCATATAAAATATTCTTAATAGACAATAGAAGCAGGCTTCCCTTATTAATAAAACATGTGAACATAGTAGGAAACTAAATGAAATCAGATACGTCACTAGTTTCTCCTGATCTGTTCTCGGAGGAAAGACTTGACAAATACTTAGACCACGTTACGAACAGCTGCAGGCAGCCCACCAGCGCTCTAATGAGGAAACTGCTGAAGTTACTCATTACATGAGATTAAGAAAGACATCATTCACCCCGGTTCCAGCACTCTTCTACAAACATTTTCTTATCTAACCATGCTAACACTGCACACACTTCATCACTGAATATGAAAATGCAATCTGCAACACACCAATGCACTGTTTTCTTCAATAAATCAAAGTGATCTAGGGGTGTCTAACATTATTTGCAAGTGAAACGAACCCTGTGTGCGCTCCTCACCATGCGGTGCCACCCCTCCTTCACCAGTGCTGTTAGTGATCACAATTTAATAAGATGCAAACCCGACATTTGGGCAGGAAGCCAACAGTTCTCCAGCTGCTACACAAATTTGTTTCTCAAGCTTTAATCCATACCTTTGTTTCATCTTAGTCTGGCTGCTACAATCCTTTGTACGCAGGTCATACAGTTGCCGCCCTTCAGCCTCAGGCACTTGGCACAGATTTCTTCTTTTGGTCAAAAAGTCTTTCCTTCACCTCTATATTAAGAGCCTCACTGGCTAACAGCACCCAGGTTGAACTGAGGCCCCATAAACAGTTATAAAGATTACCTATTCTGTGAAGTCTTGCTCTAATGCTCACTCAGTAACCGTCGAATCTTTCTAGACTGTAGCTGTGTTCGGGTGGAAAATGTGGAATAGAAGAAACCAGACAACCTGTGCCACCCATTGACTGAACGCAAATCACTAAATCAAAACCAAGTGCTCTTCTAGACAGACATTATTAGCAGTATTGAATAAGCATATAAAATTTGCTTGCGTTTATATGAAGTAATCACCTTAAAAAGCAAGACCTCTTTACCTGAGGATCACAGACAAGAGTAACTTCTTTTTCAACTCGAGCTCTACCCTAAAGGCAGCCAGTATATGGCTTGAAGTAGTCATTCATAACCCTGGAAAAAAAGGCTTCCTTGAGGGAGGTAGTACTCACTGATAATCCTGAAAATAACTTTCTTAAATCCATGCCAATAAAGATATTTCAACTGAGAGAGAGAGAAAAAGAAATCTACTTTTACCTTTTGCATATTCCAACATCTTTACTGGTCCAATACTGATTTATTCAGAAGCAATGCATCTTGCACACAAGTAGTGTTACACTTTCTTCTAGGCTACTCCTCATGCATGAAATATCCTCTTTAAAAGAGCCACAAAGCTTATACCTACCCCCAAGTCTTTGGGCTATCAATCACTGTCCTGATTTCTGTTTGAAAAGAAAAAAAAAAAAAAAGCCTACTGGCTTTAGGACAGATGAAGGTAAGTTGGCTGTTATACTAAAAAAAGACACTGCTGTAAGTTGTAGATTACTTTGAACTCTCTCTACACTGAAAATCTAAATATTTTGACTAAAATCAGGTCTAGAATCTTCTACAGCAACATCTTCCCTAGGTCTTGTTACTACATTTAAAACTACTAACAAGCCTAAAAAGGATGAATTCAGCATTTTAAAGAGAATCACCTAATACATTTTTTATTTAGGGGCTTATTTGCAAAGCTACATCCAGCCCAACAGAGCTTTTCACGTCTGTCACCACGGGTTTTATAATAAGCAGTTTCCAAAAACTGAGAGGAAGGCTTTCCATTATTTCTTCTACTGCAATAGAAACTTCACCAGAGAAAAACTGAAAGTTTGAAGCAAGCCTCTTTAGAAAGAAAGATCATGTAAACAGGAAACAAAGAAAAAGACAAAAGACAAATATTGATTATTTCCTATATTTTGGGTACAAAGCAAGAAAAAGAAGATGCTGCATCACCGGAGCCCCAGAAGATGCAAAATATTGCATCATACAGCCATAGGCAAATGCAAAACAGGCCGAGATGCCATATGGTATCTTGGCTAGATAAGGGCAGCACAACACATGCTCCATTCTTCCACTTGGGAAGGAGGAAAAAAAAAAAAAAAGGAAAGAAAGGGCGATTTGAACGCCAGGCTTCTGCCACAGGAGTTCACATTTCAGGCGGGGCAGGACCCCGCGCAAAGCAGCTAGTATTTTTACTGCTTTATTTTTTACTGCCTTATTTTTACTGCTTTATTTTTACTGCCTTATTTGCACCACCTGTGTGCGCGCAGCAACGGCGGCAGGAGGAGCACGGAGCAAGTTTCTCCCGCCCGGCCGGCCGGCGACACCCAGCCCCGCCGCAGCCCTCGCTCGCCTCGCGGGGAAGAAATTTCCAGCACGGGAGGGCGGCGCGCGGGCGCTTCCCGGCGGGAGCGCGGCGGGAGCAGGGAAGGGGGGGATGGAGGCGCCTCGCCCCCGGCCGCGCTGCCGGCGGGGGAGCCACAGCCCGTTCCCGAGGCGCGGCGGCAACAAAAGGAGCGGAGCGGGCGGCGGCGGCCGCTCCCGCCGCGCGGGTCGCTGAGAGCAACGCGGAGCCCCCTGAGGAAAAAGGCGGGAGGAGAGCGGGAAAGCGGCGCGGGGGGAGGGGAGGCGGGGGGCGCCAAACGGCCGCCCCCCCCAACTCATGCGAACAAACGCCTGGACGTCGCCTCACCTTAACGAAGAGCTCGATGACGGGCTCCTTGTCGCCCTCCTTGAGCCCGTTGACGGGCACGGAGAGCGCCATGATGCAGCCGCTCCGCTCGCCTCGCCTCGCCCGCTGCTCGGACGGCGACGCGCCCGCCACCGCCCTGCGCGCCACCGCCGCCGTCCGGGGGCGGGGCTTGGCCGCGGGGGAGGGGCTTTAGCAGGGGGCGGGGCCGATGGAGGGGCGTGGCCCAAGGGTTTCGCTGAGGGGGCTGAGGCGTGAGGCAAAGGGGCTTGGGCGCCAAATGGCGACCTAGGGGCGGCGAGGTAAAGGTGGCGCTGCCGCCTGGTCCTGACGGTGTCCCCCTCTCCGGGATCCCCCTCACCAAACCGGGAGGAGCCCTCTCAGCACCGGGCAGCGGCCCCCTGCCGCGGGCCTCCACAGCGGGGCCTCAGGAACAGCCTCCTCCCTAGCTGGCGGGGGGGGGGGGGGAGAAACCACAGAAATCTATTTCAAGAGGTTTCCAGCCTAGTTTCCCGCTCTCTATTAAGGTCAGGGACTAAGGAGCCAGACTTAAAAAAAAAAAAAAAAAGAAAAGAAAAAAAAGGGAAAATCATAGATTTGGGCAAAAGGACAGATTTAAACTGCTCGCCGTTTTCCAGCGTTTCCGCCACATTTCCCCCCGCGCTGGGCCCAGCAAACAGAGCAGCTTTTATGCCCGAGCGGCAGCCGCCCTCCCTGGCAGCCCTCCCCTCCCCTCCCTTGGCAGGAGCGCGGCCTCTATTTTTAATAGTCTGAGCTCAACCTGAGCGTCTGGTTCCCAGGGCGGGATGCGCTGGCGGCCCCGGGGGGACCCGCGGGCCCGGCTGGGCGCCCCGGCGGCTCTGACAGTGCCCTGGGCCCAATCTCCCTCTAATTTGTACCCAAACGGTTCCCCAGAGGCCGGGAGCGCGTGGGTGCGAGCGAGCGCTAGGTGAAACCTCGGCTTTCTGGGGCTTCGTTCGTCGCAGAGGCCGTGAGCCGCATCTTTGCGGTGAGAAAGGCGGCGCCGCGGCTGCCCCTTAGCTCCCGAGCAGCGCTTATCAGCGATGCCTCCCCGCCTGCTCCTGACAAAAGCTTCAAAATCGCAGCATCTTGCAAAAGCGGCGCCTTATTAAAGCCTCAGCTCCCCAAAGCGTGGCAAGGCCTTCACGACGAGGAAACACCTCTCCCGCGGCAACAAACGTGAGGTCTGCGGGACAGCCGGGGCTTCCTCACATGTTACCAGCAGTACAAATGGGCTGCCAGGGCCCTTCCTACTCACTGCCGCCGAATTTCTGCTCTGATGAAGGAGCTCACATGCTGTTATCTCGCCAGCTGCTTAACAGCTAGTTTATTCCATTTACATCCAGCGGCACCAGCCTTGTCTGCTTCTTAATATCTTTTAGGCTATTTCGCTTCCAGATAACATTTTCCTGGTTTCCAGCTGGCCCCTACTGAACCCCCCAATCCACCACATTCAAATTAAACCTCTTTCCTCTCTCTCTAGCGATGCTCACTACAGTTTTGAGTGCTGAACGCTCACAGCTTCCTTGCTCTGTTTCCTTGCTCTGTAATTGCTGGTTGTGTTATTCTGCAAGATTTTTGCAGCAAAAGCTTAGAATTAATTTGCCCAGGTTTCACAAAATAACCAATCCGGGCAATAATCTATTAAGGAAATCAGTATTACCCGCCTTCTACAGCTGTCAGTCAGAAAAATTAAGTGATTTATTCAAAACTAAATTTGCACTGAGTCAAGGAGCAAGAAGAAAGCAGTTCGGCCCCCCATCTGTGCTTAGATCAGCAGGTCGCTCCCTCGATATTATTTTATGTTGTATCGAAAGGGCTCATTTCCATTTGGCACAACAGCAGCGCCGCGTGTTGCTGTTCCACTTCTCTAGTGCTTTTGGCCTTTATGCAGCAATTTTCCATCTCGAGCTTTCCAAGGGCTTTCGAAACCGAAGGCATCGGATGTTAAACATATCAAAGCGCGCGCTCCCCTGCCCCGGCGCTTGCTGCGCGCGCTTGGCCAGAGGGATTCGCTGCCGCGCTGACCCCAGGGGGCAAAAACGGCTCTTTATTTTCCAGGGAATATTGCTCAGCGCAAACACCCCAGCTTTCAGGCATAAGGAAAATACATAAGGAAAAGAGACTGTTTAGGGAAGTTTGGGAGGCAGGACGTGCCGCGGCAGCGTCCAGCACTGCCGAGGTCCTCGGAGCAGTTTGTAGCAACGGGGCACGAAGCCGGGAGAAGAACCGGCTCACAGGCGCCTATTAATAGAAAGGCAGAAACAACCCTCCCTGGTTCAGAAACACCAGTGAGCTCATTCCAGGCTGATTCGCATTCCCAGGCCCCTCTCCAGACGGGGATGCTGCAGAAATCCTTCTGTGCAGCCTTGTCCAAGCGGAAGGGAAGGGGCCGCCCCGCCGCGACCGTCCCCTCCTCGCAGGGAAAGCCGTGATTTCCCATCCAGGCACAGCGCGAGATTTTTGGCTCCATCCGTCATCTGCTGCCTAAGATGGAAATATTTTGCTGTTGCTCATTTTACTTCCCTGCCTTGGCTTGCAGAGAGGGTGCCAGATTTCCAGGGAGCGCGGGGGAACGCGACTTCTGCGCGCGTCAGGCTGCAGCGCGACGCCAGCTGTCCTAGGCAGCTCATTTCCAGCCCTTTTCCCTGCAGGAACCGCCTGGATTCTGCCTCCCGGCTCTCGCCCCGGGAGCGGCGCTGCAATTCGAGTGCTGTGGGGCTCCGCGCGCGGGACAAGGCGCATCCTGTGCGCGCAGCGGGAAGAGCTCCCGTGGGCCGCCTTTCCACCCCGCGCCCTTGAGCGTGGCCAAAAGGCAACCCCCCCTCCCTCCTTCCTTCCCTGAGGAGAATCCAGCTTTCCCCACTCGTTTGCAGCATACAGGTTGCGCGGCAGGAAACGCGCTAAGATCGTTAGCTGTTTTCCTGTAAATTGAGTCTCTGGGTGATCCGGAGAGCTGTGCAGATAAAGAAGCAATTGGGCTAAAACACTAAACCAAGCGCTTTTGCTGCAGTTAGGAAAACCAGCCAGCTTGCCCACCTTGGGGTGGATCAGGGTTAAATGGGGCACGCTGGGCTGAAGCACAGTGAGGTGTTACCTGTATTTCCTCCCAATTTACCTATATTTCCTCCTTATTTTCCATCCTATGCAAGAGGAAAAGCCCGAGAGCGGCAGGAGGCTGGGGACGCCCCAGCGAGCTCTGTGTCACGGCTTCCACCTCCGGAAACCTCCGCCAGCCTCTTCAAACCTCACAGCCCTCGAGACACTGCAGCAGGACGGGGGGTTGCACCAAACCTCCCAAATCCCCACCTAAAAACCACCAGAATGAGCCGGTGTTGGCGGCCAAGGAGCCCCGCGACGGGGACCATCCCGCAGGCAGGCAGGCCCAGGGGGTTCCCAAATCCTCCTTCGGCGAGCGCCATCATTCGCGGCTCACGCTCTACCAGCTGAGGCTGAAATTCTGGTATTTCTGAACAGCGGCTTTTCGCTTTTGCAATTTTAATCATTGCCTCTTCAGCCCCGTGGTTTTGCCACATCCCCATCCGGGGCTCTTGAGGCTCCTGTTAAACCATGAGAACAGCCCAGGCTGGGGCAGACACGCAAGGGCCCCAGAAGGGAGCAGGAACCCAAAGGGAGTTTCTCCCCTTTAAATCTTTTGCATCCATCCCCCTGGAATCCCTGGGATAATTGGCGTGGGCTCAGAACACCTTGTGCTACCCGCTCAGCATCCTCCTTCCCTGGTCCCGGCCGCGCGTCCCAGGCCAGAGCCAGCTCCGTGCCCTGCAGTGCCCTCTCCGCGTTATCCCGAGCAGCCTCGCGGGCGACACAACCTGAGCGCTGCCACAGGGAGCAGCGGGCACGGGTGGCACCGCGGCTGCCGCCCTGAGTCACCGGCTCCCATAATCACGGCTGCACCCAGGCAAATGAGGCGGCCGTAGGCAACACCCGCCGGTTACTGGAGCCGGCGGCCACTGCGGGATCTTATATAAAAAAAAATGGGGCAAAGAGGAGGGAAGCTCCTCTCTCATTTTTGTTAGCACATTTGAATTAATTTAAATCCCTAACTTTAATCATGGTTTAAACTAGCAGACACAAAGCATCAGTTTAGATGAAGGGGCCTCGCTCCCGCTCTGCATGCGCGGGTTCAGCGCTCGCAAGGAAGTTGGGGCCATAAGGAAAAGGGGAGCCGCGGAGCCGGGAGGCAGCCAGGAGCACGGAGATGAGGGCCTGGGCCGCCCGCCGAGGGCTCGGCTCCCTGCGGCCTCCTCCGCCCGCCCCGCACCGGCGATAAATCCACCGCGCGTGGGCAGGGGAGCAGCTCGGAGCTCCCCAGGCCACGCGCGCCCTCCCAGGCAGCGCCCCAACAAGGCCCCTTCCCGAGGTCTCATCCGGGCACAGGATCCCGCACACAAGGGCCTCGCCCAGACCTTTACGTGGCCGTTGCCTCCAAGCAACCAAGTAAGCAAAGCGTGAGTCACGAGGAGCGCAGCGGGCGTGTCTACGCGCGGTCCTCTGTGCCGCTCAGCTTCCCCCTTGCCAGAGGGGACAGCTATCGAGGCGGTTCAGAACACAAACGGAATCGGAGAGAAGTCAAACTTGGTTATTTAAGCCAGAAATGGAAACAGTGGTACCTGTTAAACAGTTCAAGCACAACGTATGAAGAACAAAATACAGAAGGAAAGGCCAATTTGCTGCTGAACTTTAACCAGTTGACTGTGATTTTGGCAATGCAGAGTCCAGATAAGAGCGGCTGACACAGGACACCTGCTCCCTCCACCCACTGCAGCAGGGGCAACCCCAGGCCTCTTGCTTCACTCTATAGCAAACAAGCAGCAAAAGCTTCTCCCAACTCCTGGAAAAGCTGCCGCAGGAAGCCCAAAAGCCAAACAGTTGATTAACCTGAACTGCTGAGCAGAAGCTCAATCAAAACACAGGAACAGTCCTTGTCCTAATTAGTTTCAGGCTATGAAACTGCAGCCATGAAGCTAGGGAAGCTGGTTTGTACAAAACTCATTAGGTGGCTTCCCTAAAAATAAATAAAAATAATCACATAAGCGGAAAAATCTAATGGTCCAACAGTGAGTTACTGTAAACTTCAACCTATTGCACACACCCTTGCTATTGTCGCAGCTGTTGACGCAACACATCCTTCTTCGGTACCAGCTACTGATACTAAACTGAGTGACTCACTTCATCCTCACATTCACCCCTGTGGACTCAGTTACACAGTTCAATTAAAGTTAATTCTTTTTGTGTGCAGTTGGAGAGGGTCGTTCCGGCAGGGCCGTTACACAAACCCCTTTCTCTGCCCTTTCAGGAAGGGCGCCTTGACTAGGCAGCCTTAGCAGAGGCGGAATAAACAGAGCAAGATCCACGCGGCGGCTTCTGCCACGTTGTCCACGGGAGCCGACACAGTCACCCTCCGAGCTAACAGAGCTGCAGAATTGCAAAGAAAAGGGTCAGGAAAGAGAACTAGGAAGTTCACCAAGACCACCGAGTGAGGAACCGCTCAGACACGTCTGGCTTCGACGACCCCACCGCACAATTACAGACTATCTCCGAGGACGCCGCTCCACAGCATGGGGGCAACTGCGCACCGAAAAGCCACAGAGTCACATTCAAGGCAGTAAGAAATGGTGTCACAGCTCAAGAGACAGATAAAAAGCAGAAAAAACATTGCAATAAATAACTGCTTGCTACCACTTGACTGGTGTTTGGATGCAGTGTGTGTGATACTTAAGCAGGAAGAAAGTAAAATATTAAACTCAACTAGGTATGGAGGAGGAATTCTTCCTGAAGAGCATTTTTCTTTTCAAACCTAAATATTTCCTTATCGATAGAAGCTACAAAGAAAGAAAAGAAAAAAAGGTAGACACAGGACCCCTTACAACAAAAGCTCCAGGGCAGGGGGGAAATGGTGCGAAATGAAGGCACCTAATAAAATCTCATCAAGTTCTGGCCTTCTTTCATAACCTGCCCAGAACCAGTGAATTCCGTTTTCAAAATGCAGTGACACACGTAGGAGATGAAAGAGGAACAAGCAGAGCTAAGCAGCCAGCCATATTTCTACTATTCTGAAGATTGAGACCAGCAGAGGCCGCAAAAACTTTATGAGATAAAAGAGCAAAGCATTAACTCCTTGGAAAGACTGCACACCCATAGCCTCCTAAGACTGAATTGCCCAGACAATCATTTGTGGTAAGGAACCACCACCAATGCAGGAAAGAAAATGGATGAGGCACCGAGATGAGCGTAACATTTTGGTTAGGTTCTCTCATTTCATAAGCACCAAATTCACTCAGATGTACTTTTTAAAATGTGTTTGTCCAGAAAGTTCTTGGAGTTTATTATACACTTATTTAATAACAGCCGATACTCAACATTTACGTGTTGGTGAACTAAGATTACAAGCACTTTAGCATACAATGTAGACTCAGGCTAAAAAGCCCCAAAGATTCAGCATAAAAGGAAGTGCAGAAGAAAACTTCACAGAACCCTTCCATCAAGTATCTACATAACACCTGGTTTATATTAAAACCCTACACGATGTCAAGTAAAAGGACTAATCAAATATCTACACTTAATTCCGAACATCACATCTATTTCAGATGCAGGACCAAAAAAAATTCAAAGCACATTTTATTCTTTCTTCCTGAGGAGTCTTAGACTCTTCAGAAGTGACTTGATTTCAGAACCAGAACTTGAATTTTTCGAAAATCTGACAGCAGCAATCAAAAGTTTCAAATATGACTGAAAAAGGCAGTATGCCAACAGGACTCTTTAGGTGGGCATTTAAACCAGTGTCCATATGAGCAAAGCTAGCTAAATTAATGCAAACTTCTCACATAAGAGTGAGACATTTTTAGCGGGACCTTGAAGCATTCTACTTGCTATGGCAAGCAATTTTAACACTTTTTTTCTATTTTTTTAATTTAACTTAACCATCCTAACAGCATGCTGGCCAGGCAGCTTGTTTTACTCTTGCTTTGCAAGAGCACCAATCCAGACACAGCAGGAACATCACTGAATTAACTAAGGGCTAATTTCTGCTACCAGTAGGAAAGCTAAAAACAAAAAGCCCCACTTTTTAAAAAGCCAGTATACTGGATCAAACAATATCTGTGTATTTGACAACCCTGTACAAAAGAAAGCTGATTAGCAAATGTAAATGTTCATATAAAAATAGCCAACATCTCTTTAAATTTAGAAATTTATTTTGTTTAATCCACAAGCTTTATATAGCTTTAGTTAAAAAAACAAAAACAAAAACAGTGAAAACATGACAATATCCAAAGTTCAGGTTCCTCAAACTTTCAAAGACCACATCTCTGAAAGTTGCTCATACCATTCAGAAGAACCGCAACGAGACAAGATTTATGAATGGGGCAACGACATCTCACAAACAAAATTTATGTAACTGAAGGAATTTTTCTGGGACTGCTGATCATGGAAACTGCCCTTTAAAAAAAGAACATAAAAATACAAATGAAATTCCAGTGTTCCAAATCAACATGTTACATCAATATAAACCCACAGTGTCCTGGTAAACAACATGCTTTCATTTATGTACCATTCTAAATTGCTATTCTTGATTCACTTTAATGGAGACTATACAGGCAACAGTAGAAAGCATTAAAATATATGTACTTCTTGGTAACTCTGCAGTGGTTTTACTCCTGGGCAAGCTTACAAACCACAAAGGTTAGTAGCCTAATGTAAGTGGGTACAAAAGAAATCAAATGAGACCCTCACAAATTATTCTAAAGATTTTGGTGAATTTTAAAGAAACTAGGGAACCGATGGCCATGTTTAAAACCTTTAAACAAAATTCCTACTGCTTCTAAAAAGTCTCACTCTAAATGAAATGATGTTGACTGCCAATGAAAGAATGTCACTAGTACACTGTGGACACCTTTTGTAATGTAAATCCATGCCCTTTGTACATGGTGAACCTCAACCTAGCAATTATTACAACAAATGTTATATTCTAAAGCTCAAACACATTTAGCAATTTGAAATTGAATTCTGAGTACAAACCAAAGGAAATGTACATTATATCAAAGGTTTCAGCCTAAGATGGTGGTGACACTTGCGCCTTCCTCATGGACCTCAGTGCCTTCTCTCGCAGGTGTTTTTCTAGATCATCCAGGTTGTCTTCTGTTTCGCTTTCTGTCTCCTTAAAACAAAGATAAAACATTTCTTCAAACACTGAACGACTAGGCTAGAGCATTCCAACACTCAGCAAGTAAAATCACGGGAAACCAAGGTGCATTTTTGACGAAGACTTCTTTAGAACATAAATAGCACTCGCTGTCAACATTAATCTCCGTCTGTTCTCTTATATTGCCCTCACAGGTGAAACAGGGAAAGGCAACACCAAGCCCCTACCTTTTTGGGTTCCGTCTCTGCTTCCTGGTCTTCCTGTGCTGAGGTGGTATCTGCTGCAGCCACAGCAGCAGCTGCTGCAGCCGCTGCAGCCTTCTCCTTCTTATGTTTTTTGTGTTTCTTGTGCTTTTTATCCTTTTTATGCTTCTTATCCTTCTTCTTCTTCTTCTTCTTCCCACCACCTTCTTGATCTGAATTCTGTAGTGGAGACAATTCAACAAGTGTTACACCTCCTTTCTGAGGCTGTAATATTTTGTCAAAGTAAGACTACAATTCAACTGGGGAAAGCAGATTGACCAAACACCACAAAAAGTTTTCAGAACAGCTGAAAGCCACATTCCAATCAACTGGAAAACACAATACTAGAAGAGGGGTATTTTGACATGCTGCTCCCAGCAGTGACACACAGGCCTCTTCCTAGCAATGAGCACTGCTGGTGGAATTCAACCTCCTCAGTAAAGAAAGGATGTGTCTTTGCCCAACACACTAAAATAATGGGGAAGGGCACCAGATAATCTCTTCTGACTCAAAATATCCCAAGTTCAAAACCTCCTCATTTTGTAAGCCACGGAACTGATTATAAGTGAAACATGCTTTTTAAGTAATCCCAGAAACTTCATTAAACGGGAGTCTTCTTCCATAAGTTAGAACTCTATGATAGCACTTTTTTCCCCATATTTATAAATATTAAAATTTAAACATGTTTACTGCAAATTGATTTTTTTTCAACTAAAAAATATCACTTTTTTGGCACACGAATAAGCATAGAGCTGCTCAGTACACAAGTCTTGATGAAAACAACTTGCCACGTAACCCAAAATAGTACTACTATTATTAGCAAACAAATACCCTTGCAGGTGATGGGCTCTGAGTTGGACTTTTAGCCTTTTTTGTAGGTGACCAGTTTGCAGAAGGTGAACGGGACCGAGCAGGAGATGCAGCTCCTTGGTGTTTCTTCGGGGCCGGCTCAGGAGATCCTGAGGCAGATCGCGATGAAGACACCCGTCTGGCAGATCGTGGACTCGGCGTAGAAGCCCTAAAAACAGAAAAGCCACATTTGAATACTAGCATTAGATATTTAAGAGACAAAAGAAGTTCAAGTGATGAAAATTGAACATGTTCATTTCTAACTTGGCTAAGCTACCACTTAAAATGATTAGTTATTGTGTTGGCATCTGGTACAAAAGGCTAAACAACCTAATGCCACTGCGGATTGGTAACGCAAAAGGATATTGCAACTCAATAGCTTGTAAAAGGATAACAGTGTTGTTGTTCAGGAACGACTGCTCCTTTTCTTCAGTTGTGATTAATTTATAAGCACATTAAAACAGAGAATAGCTTTGCCATTTTATCATCCAGTGGAGAGAGCACAAGATGTTACATTCAGCTACATCCTCTGTTGTTTCGACTTGCTCGGTTCCAGTGCTTTTCTGTGCTCTTAAGAGACCCCTCAAACTCTGCCTAAAGCCTCTCCCTGCACTGAACTTTATAAAGTTAGAAGCATCTATTAAAAAAGCTTCAGAAAATGCATGTTGGCTGTATAAAGGTAGAAACCAAAGCCACCAATATGTGAGCAACAGCTGGATATACAAGCACCACTTGAACTCAGCTTTTCTTCCTGCTACACCAAAAAGAAACAAAATAAAAACAGAACAAGCAAGCTAGAGTTTTTTTACTTTGTCTTCTTAGGTTCTGGTGTCCTTGACACCCTCCTGATGGGTCTAGTGCTTGGAGATGGAGACTGTCTTCTCTGCGGTGAAGCTGAAGCTCCTCTTCGCAGCGGCGGGGGGCTCGCGGAGGTGTGCGGAGCTCTAGGCCGAGGTGAAGGTGAATGCCTTTTGTTTTGGGGTGGCGAACGCGCATCCCGATTAGACCTGCTGGGAGGAGACCCCTTCCTGTGCTTGGAGGATACTGACGGGGAGCGCCTCTTGGTGGCCGGGGAGCCCCGCTGCTTTGGCGGCGGTGAGTGGGAGACTCTGCGTTTGGACTGGGGAGAGGGGGACGCCCTTCGCTTCGGTGGCGGGAGAGGAGAGGCCGTGCGCCTCTTGGGAGGTGGAGAGGGGGAATATCGCCTCTGTATCGGCGGGGAGTATCGGCGGGGAGAGGGCGAGCGTCTGCGCGGCGGCGGCGACGGAGACCTGGAGGGAAACAGAAGTTCAGCTATCACAGACGAGAACTACTTGCAGTCGCCTTGCAGTGTGCCCAGTGCTGAGAATTAAAAGAGCATTTCTCAAAAAATCTTTAACACCGTATTTGATAGCAAACTTCTTGGAAAATAAGCTGAATGGGTATATCGTATCCAGGTTACACACCTGCCCCAGAAAATAGAGGGATCTCACTTCCAAAACCACTCTCCTCAGTAAGTGAGGAAGCAAGGAAAAGGTCTCCCAGCTTATGGCATTTATTTTTTAATGTAGTAGAAGTCAATCAAACCAGAACTAAGTTTTATAGCAGACGCAAGACGGTACCTTCGTCGAGGCAGGGACGGCGAGCGGCGGCGGCGCGGCGGAGGGGCGGGTGAAGGGGAGCGGCGGCGCCGGGCTGGCGCGGGAGAGGGGCTTCTCCTCCGCCTGCTAGAGAGACAAGGCAGTTACTCAGAAAAGCTGTAAATGGCTCAGGAGGGTTGCGGGTTTTATTCTTGTTTTCTCTATGCCAGTTATTCTTGTTCATGCACTTCTCCAAAATTAAATTCTATCAGAACTACTAATGGGAAAGTTACATCCAAGTCTATCTCTAAGAAGCATGAGAGACTTTTCAGAACCCGCTACACCAGTCAGAGACAATTTCTCAGTCTGCTTAACCTGATGGATCTGCAACCTGTGGACACACAGAAAGCCCCGTTCACTCCCATATTCTTCACGTCTGCCATCTCCCTTGCACTGAATCTAGTGATCACCTAATAAGTCACATGTGCTCACTGACCCAAAAGACGACTAATAAATAAAAAGTTGTCATCATGCAAACACAACTGCTAGATCCAACACAAGGGAGGGACTGGGAATGCCAAGCTACTTCAGGGAGAAAAAGACTTCCTGCAGCAGCCTCAAGCAGAATCAGATTAAGCATAGTGTGAAACTGCACCCTTGGAAACAGCTTTATCTACAGATCTGAAATCTAAGATGACTTACCATTTCCTGAAATGCTGAGAAAAGTCAGAGTTGGTGCTAACTGCGGCTATTTGGATTCAAGTTACTCACAAAATGAGCCATTCTGCTCTGAGAGCTTTACGGACTTCTGGGAGGGGGAACTTTGATCAAACACGTTTTCATGAAGTTATGGAGAGAGGGAAATAAGTATTTTGTAAAGAAAAATACTTTTTTAAGCAATTCAAATAAATAATGATGTGGAAAAAGGACAAAACAAGAGCAATGAAAGAGTCAAAGTCAAGGCAGCACAGCTTGGTGGGAGACAAAGCAGACAGCTCACCTAAATAACAAGATACCTAAGATTTAATTCCAAACACCCTGACTGCTGCTTTCCAAGGCAGGGAGTTAGACTTTGTATAGACAGTTTGCCCCAAAAGATAAGGGTCATGTATGAGCTGAACAGAACACAAGTCTTCATGGCTGCCCTAATTAAATACTAAGGTAAAAGTTTAGACTAGGATGAAGCACTTATTACCTTCTGCAGAAAGCTGTAAGTCAATATATTTTGTAAACAAGTAGAAGTATCTCCACATTCTAGTCTGTTTGGCAAGCAACAAGATCCATAATAATAATGGTCTGTGTTTCAAGACGCAGTCACACTTCATATGAATCAGATCAGATATGCTGCAACAATACTACAGCTAGGCCCCAATTACAGGTTACTCACATAGGATATTAAATCAGATTAATAAATTTATCACACACTCAGCTTCTTGCGCTTCCTATATTCTGTGCTCAGTATCGAGCACACAATTTTACAAACAAGAGCTACAAATACTACCTACGTAATAAAGGGAAAAGTTCTTATTCAGTGCCCACGTATGCTACTAGCTCCAAACACTTAAAGGACAGGGGAACAAGTCTTCCTGAAATTCCAGTCATCTGGGACACAGTAACAACATCTTTATCAACTGTTGCTAGTCTAGCAAAGGGTTCTATCCTGACCAGCAATGGCAACAAGAACAGAATTGTGCTCACCAGTCTTTCAAACTGTGTATATGGAATAAGAAAATTCTGGAAGAATACAAATGTATTGTTGTTTTCAGGCAACAACAGGCCGTGTGTTACTGACCATTACACAGTTCCTTGAAGCAGTGATTAATGAGGGACCATGGGGCAGGTGTTTCTTCTGTTGCTGAATTTATTTTACTTTTTTGACAGTGAAGCCAGATCCAAAGCATTAATAGAACAGTCCGAATTTCCCTCATCTTACTAACCTTGACTGTGCAAGTCCAAGGCAAAAGAGATAGCAAATACTTATCCACGACAAAAGAAACTGGCCTAAATGGTCTTCTATACACAAATCCTAGGTAACAGATTAATTTCTAACCAACCTTTTCATCACTGGTGATTGCCATCTCTTTTCCATCTGCATCCTGATAGCAGTGGAGGAAGAAACAGAGCGTAAAAAAATTCTATTTGCCACATTTTGAGCCAAAAATGTACATGCTCAAGTGAAGTTCAAATTATTTCTCAAAAAATGAGCGTAACAAGAATGAAATTTGAAACAGATGAGAGGTCCAGCTAGCCCAGCATCCCATTTATGGCAGCCAGTGGTAGATGCTTTGGGAAAGAGCGCAAGAGGGAGAGATGGTAGGAAAAAAACTCTTAAAAACAATAAAAACAACGAAAGCAAAAATCCTCAATTTATCCTGGTGGATTCCAGAGGCTTAAAATTTAAAGCGGATCATGTGAACTTTCACATAAGTCTTTTGGGAGCCTCTACTATGAGCTAAGTGTTGCAGTCCAGAACACGTGCAAACTCATGGCTTCACTTGAGCTTGAAGGAAATCTTACCAAATCAGCAGAGGGGAAGCTGCTATGACTGGCCTCAAGATTCTCATTTATGTTTCTAGGATAAAGTCTGGAGAAAAAGGACTATCTTTACACTGCTTGGGCAGTTGTGGGCTAACTGGACCAAACTTGTTCTGTTTGGAATCTGATGACAGTTACACAGCACAACACACACATACATATATAAGCACAGCTTAAGAAGAAATTACCGAGGTGAAGATTCCTTTTGTCGCTTTCGTGGAGAAGGGGATCGACTACGTGAATGCGAATGGCGGCGGCGCCTGCCAACCTCCCCATTCTTCACATTGGATCTTTTAGGTCGTTCCTCTTCAGATGAAGATGATGAACCAGAATCTGTAAGGACAAGAGAATTAATCCCTGAAAAACTATTCTCATAGTGCTGTTATGCTGATACAGTTATACCATTGTTCGAAAAAGTTTTTATCCTTGAAGGCCCAATAACAAAAACTTACTTCTATACTCTTTAAAAATTTTGCTTTCTTCCTTATCAAAGTAGCACGAGCAGTAATTAAGAATGACTTCTGTACGAGTGGTAAATCTGCAGTTAAGTTTACAATAGCACTGTACACTACTCAAAATTTTAATCAACACACAAAATTAATCCATGCAAGAAGAATCAAGTGTTAAATACAATCCAGTTTTATGAAGCGTATGTTATGCATACCAGATGAAGACTGCTGATTTTGCCTTCTATATTGGCGCCTCTGTTGCACAGAATCTGCTGCAGCCATTTTACCTCCTTTATCTTCTTCTGAAAAAGTAGACAGATATAGAGAGTATTTAAAACCAGGGATACAAACTTGCTTTATTGAGACAGAATCGAAACAATATTTCAGTGAATCAAACACACTTCCATACATCTTAGGTTAATGTTCAATTCAAATTACATACTTCAGTTGAAATTTCTCTCAAGAAAGCTTAAATGGAAATATTTGAGGCAACGTGAATAATTCTACTTCTGAAAAATGTTTTCAATACCAGTTTGAAAATGGGGTTCACAGGAGTTTTTACAACCACCTTATATTGTCATGTCTTTTTGATCAAAGGACCCTCAAACCACAAAAAGACATAACAAAACATCACCAAAAAACACCATACCGCCCAAAATTTACGTTGAGAACAGACACGTACCCGATTCAGACAGATCTGCTTTCCTTGCTTTTGGTGCTGGAGAAGGAGATTCTCTCTTTTCAGTACTCTTATGTTTGGTTGCTAAAAGACAAATTCAGATCAGCTTTTTTGATACTTAATTGCAATTTCTCACATTCTTGCATCATTTTCTGCCCATACAAACTATAAAGACCACTCGGGGCAGGGGGGTGTAGGACAAGACAATAAAGCTGCAGAAAGACAAATTTATATTGAATTACCTGATGTTCTACCAGGAGAAACAGAGCCACGGCTTTTTCTTGCACGACTTGACTGTTGAGGTGTTGGAGACCGACGTGGTTTTGGAGGTGGACTTGCTGGTGGGGATGGTCTGTGCCTTCGCCGAGGAGGACTTGCAGAAGGAGACAGCCTACGCGTTTTCCGAGGAGGGCTGGACACAGTTCTCTTAGGTGGTTTCTTTGGTGGTGATCGGGAACGTGAGGAGGATGAGGAAGAGCTGCTGCCAGATAAAGATGCTGATGATCGTCTCCTCCTGTAAATCACATAAAACATTAAGATTCTGACCAGCCAGTTTAGGAAATATTTGAGCATGAACACCAAGAATTGCACTCATTTGCAAGCACATCTAAAGGGCCACATACAAGAGCACTTCCAAAATATGGTGGACAGCCTTCAATACTTGTTTTGTAGAAAAAGAGATTAACGATCTATCTTTCTTTTTTTTTTTTTAAAGACCGTGAACAACAAATTGTTAGTGTGACCTTTGCTTGCTTTCTGTCAATCTACAGACTCTTTTTTTCCTGGGAGCAATTAGTTTTCTTTTGACTCTAACTTTTGGATGGTTAAGAGAGATTTCCATGTTAGCGCACAGGATTTAATGACCTCTTTAGAGGTCATTTAAGAGTTTAGTGTGCAAGAACACTAAAAAAAAAAAAAAAAAAAGTTTTCATATCAGGAGGCAAAAAAAAAAGGAAAAAAGAAAAAAAACAGACAACTTAACAACCCTGAATGACTCTGTTCTTGTGTATTTTGTTTTAGTCTTTCATTTTTGCTTCATAATCTAAAAGGTAGGGCCTCTAGAATTCTGCGGCAAAATTTGTGGCAAGTTCTGTTGCAATTGTGTACCTGCAGAATCCACCTTTGGCTGCAGAATTCCTGAGAACCTGGAAGAAAGAAACCCTACCTTGAGTGAGATAAACATTTGCTGAAAGGGAGTTCTTGTACATCTTGCAACATACATGTTTGACACTTTTCACAGTTTTCCCAATAACTGTGTTAAAATGAACATCTTTACAACTCAAAAAAAGTCATCTTTTATAAAGCTGCTTCAGTACAGGAAGCATCACTCTAGTCATAACAAGGGGAGAATAATGTCCATTTTGACATTGCTGTCAGTGCATAATTTGCCATTCAATGCAATAACTCAGAGCTTTGCTACCAGTACAATCGCTTAAGCTGGCAAAAGTACAACCTCAACACCTGGCAGCAGACTTGAAAACAGCTTATTAATTCTTTTTTAATTAAGACATCAGGAGGAAGAAATAAATTTTAAGTCAAAATCACAACAGTCTTTAACTATGCATGATGGAACAGCAAGTCTTAACTTAAAATTCCCAACAAGCACAATCCAAAGCAACTTACTCTAATTTTTCCCAAGCAGGGAACAAAACAGCACTGAAAACTTAAACAAAAAAATAAAACAACAATAATAAGAATAAAAAAAAATACATCATGCCAGTCTATGCGTGGAGCTATCCAGGGCATTACAATTATGAAACTGTCACTTTTCAAATAGGAAGATGAAATTCTCACAACTATTTCAATTCAAAAGACTTTGTTTCACAGTGTCAGGAATGCTTGCTGCTACACCCTTGATATTGCAATTTTATAACATTCAAGTCATACATAACTGATGGCACAAAGCCATATGATGAACATATGACCAACAGTTTTCATAACATTTGTTTCTCGCAACTACTGTACCCTTTAATTTTCAAATTCTGTGTTTTCCAAATGTACAAAATAGGAATCTTACCGCCTCACAGGGGATCTGCTCCTCCTGTGTCTGGGCGGCGGAGGCATCCGCCTTGGAGGACTCCTCCTCCTCGGAGATGGTCGTCGTCTTGGGCTTGGTCGCCTTCTAGAAGAGTAAGGCTTGTCACAATCACAAATTCAAAGGAAAAGCAACTACCTAATCTTCCACAAATTTGAGGTAAGTTATCCTCAAGGAATCGAATTTCAAGTTGCTTTGCTCCAAGTGCATTACCAAGTGCATAAAAGTGGCATTTAGTCTGTAGTCCAACGTGGTATATTTAGTCACAATAAAGAGGGTTTAAGACTACCAAGAAAAACCTACTTCCCTACTAGGCAGTAAAATATAACTATTAAAAAAACAACACATATGCCAAACACACACCCACACACACACACCCCCTCTACCACATCCAACATTTTCAAGCTTTAAATATAGCAAGCATTTTCTCATAAATTAGGAGGAGGAAGACATGCTTATTCATTAAATCTTACCTTCTCAGTTGGCCTAAAACATCTACAACCATCTCTAAAATTTTCACTAACTTAACTGAAAATATTAAACGGCTACTTCAAAATAGAGCATTCCAGTCTCAGCCTTGAATCAAGATAACTTGAAATCCCACCTTGACCGTGATCTGTGACGTCTTCTTGGTCTAGAATGAGATGGGGAACGTGACCGAGATCTTGACCTTGTTTTGGACCGAGTTGGGGATCTCTGACGGGTTTTCTCTTTCTCCTTCTCTCGCTCCTTTTTTGAGTTACGCTCCGGTGAAGTTTCCTTAGTCTCAGGTGCAGGAGGTTCAGGTTTGGGAACTTTGGGGATGTCACTGTTAAATAAAAACTTATAAGCACATATGAACTGCACCTATTGGAGCAACATTTTAGAAGCTGACAAGACATTTTCAACAACTATCACTGTCTTGTCCATCCCTCTGACAAGATCTTAGGCATCCCAAATTTCAAAACTATGAAAACAATTGGACTATGGTACAATGATTTAAAGAAAATAAAAGAGTAATTTTCAGGTTATGTGTTAGCTTGCAAGGAAACAAACTGACAATATCAGAAGCAGAAAAAATAACGAGTAAAATCATCTTATGCAGAGTATGAAATAAATTGTCTAAACAGACTTTTTTTTATTAATACACACACAGGTAATAGAATTCTACATGCTAAGATATCACACTCACCTATTTGACACTGCCTCTTGAACAACAGTCTCCTTTGGTTTTACAGAGGGTTCTGGCTCAGGAGTCGCTTCTTTCTTTTCTGGTGCAGGAGTAGCACTGCGACTCTTGGTTCTGTGATGAGGGGAGCGAGAATGGCTGCGTTTCCGCTCTCTTCTGACAGGAGATGATCTTCTTCTAGGGGAAGGAGACCTTGATTTGCGTCTAGGAGGAAGATTTGTCATTGAAAAGCATAACATAATGAAATGATGTATGAAAAATAGAAAACGGTGACTATTCAGCAGCTAAAATTTCATTTTAATCAGCTGCACTGTAGCTACTAGACTAGCTACAGCAGTTGAAGGACTAGAGATTTTCTGCTAGAAGTTGGCAGCCAAATACATTTTCAAACTTTAATAATTAAAAGACAGTCTGGAATAGACAAATCATTAAAATAATTCTTTGTGTAAACAATACTATAAAACAGTTGCAAATAAACTGGAGCAGCACTGACAAATGGAAGCCAAACTAATCTACTGAAACAGCTCAGGAGTGACTTGAATTTTCACTGATCTGAAAATGCATTAACAATACCTTCTTGGACTCCTGGATCTGTCTCTTTTTTCTCTGTTGTCTTTATCTTCTTTATCCCTCTTCTCCTTGTCTTCATCTTGTTTCTTCATAGAAGCCAGTTTCTCTTGCTCTATCTAACAAACAAAATATAGTAATTTAACTCAAAACACAATAGAGACCTAACAATCTATTACTACAAGACTAAAATATTTGTTGCAAAAATAAGGGTTTTGCAGAATATAAAATGCCTCTAAATGCCAGTGTCTGTATGACCACAAGTTCTGTATAGAACTCACAGTAATTGACCTGCAGTTCTGCAATAAAGTCCTACCTGTCGCTGTTTTATTTCTTCTTTCTTCAGCTCCAAAAAGGCAGTTGGAATACCAGCAATGTTTTCTTGTGCACTTAACAGCAGTGGCCACAGTTCCCCCATGAACTCCCTAGCATTTTTTCCATTCAAAAAACCAGTCAGGTTGATTTGCATCATTTTGGAATCTGGATTCTGCAAAGAGATATGACAGGAAGACAAAGGGGTTATTTGAAAATGAACAAACAAAAAAGAACAAAAACAGCATACAGTTTATATTAAATTTAAATTAAAACTATCATGGGGGCTAAAATACAGATACACTCAAGAACTATTTTTTTAATCTTTCCTTACTGATTTCTCATCAATAAAAGTTTATCGTATTATCAATTTTCTTTTGTGCCTTACCATAACATTCAGAACGGCCTGTTAATCCTTTGTGGGTTTTGTAAGTATTTTCAGACTATGCAGCTGCTATAAAGCAAATTTGAGGGCCTTAATTTTAATACAGCATTACAAGGTTCATATAGTTACTTTCTAGGTATTTTTTTCCTGAATGTTCTGATTCTCCATGCTTGGAAATCCTTCTTAATATCTGCATAATGGACAGAAGCTATATAATTGCCTAACCCTACAGATGACATTATGTTAAGTACCTCAAGCCCTAGCGTGAAAGTTCAACAAGATCTAGGCATGCATTTTCTTACTTTATTCAGAACACTAGACTATGCCTGCACAGAGAGAACATATGCTAAATTGCTGCCTTTACTGATTTTCCTCGAAGTATTTATGTAATGTCCACAAAGGGTTAAGAGGTCAAAGAGTGGCTCAAAGTTAAAAGTGGGCTTTTTATTTCTAATGTTGTTTGTTGGTCAAGCAACAAGGTCCATATAACAAGCACAGCTCAACAGCACAAAGCAAGTACAGATTCCAGGTGTCTTCAGTTTCTTCTTGGAACCTTGGGGGGTTTGGAATCGCCAAGTCCCCTGTAGAGAAAGATGTTCCCTTGGCTTGCTTCCGACTCCCTACTGCAACTCAACCACCTTGAGTTTAATGTTATATCATTTATCTAAATTGCAAAAGACGAACAAGCAATAATGAGTACACAACCACAAAAAAGAAAAGATTGTTTTAAAAAAGTTCTAAACTTTAATCATGCTTAGTATAAGGGGAATTAAATGAATATTCAGATTTTATTACACTAATACACGTTAAGAAAACATTTCTTATTACAAACCCTAGCTTTATTTAGCTTATTACTTAAACTTATTTCCCCTTTTCGTTCTCTACACATAAAAGCATCTAAATATTATTGAAATAAACATAATATCTTCAAAATAAAGTGAAACTTTAGGTTTTTTAAAAACAGCAATACCTTTATCAGTTGAAATGTCAACTGTTCTCTCACAACACAAGGTTGAAACTCTTAGGAAAAAAGATTAAGTGTAAAGTACATCAGCATGAGAATGTTTGCCAATAATTCATTTGATACTTCTTTGCCTGTCCCTTGGGTTGCAGTGGCACAGTGGCAGATATTAATAAAAATTGAGTTTTATCACCACCTTGCACTATTTAATAACCTCCACATGAAGATTACTGTACTGATTTCAGTAATGCTCATACTGTATCAGTCTCAAGATTAACTACAGCAAATACACAATTAGCCTACAATAATTAATAAATAAATGAACAGAGCTATAGATCTGTGACTCTAAACTGATTCAAGCACTCTCCCTTACAATACCACCTGAGCAATTTAGAATTCCCCTCATGCTTCACATAAAACCTGATCTACTTTACAGTAATTTCAAGAGCAGTGTAAAGCTTTGCCCAATTGCTCTTTCCTGGATTTTTTGGTTCGGCCACTTTACACAACTCACCTCCAAACACACACTGCATCATCAAGGGAGTTGGGTCAGAGCGACATTGGACACTCACTCTGCTGTGACCTAATAAGGTGATGGTGCTATACTTCAGACGCAAGGAATAACTTCCATTTTGGTTCAGGCCTTTTAAATCATAAATCACATCATCATTAGAAAATTGCTGTCAAAGTAACTTAACATGTAACAGCAAAATTAAAACAGTAAGTTTGATTTTCACCTGAGCAGTTTGCAAACTATGCACCTTCACTAAACTTCCAGCCTTACAGCTGTTTACAAAGTGAATTTCTTTCAAAAATATACATAGTAATAAAACCCCTGCTAATTGTACTTGAGAAATTCACAGTTACAATAGAATTCATATAATTATGTTACACATTCAGAAACAATATCCACAACAAAATTGTTACCTTCACTTCCAACTGGTTGAATATAAATTCAATTACTACATCATCTTCAAATCCAAGGATTTCTGTTACTCGTTTTGTTATCCATGGTTTGATTACTTCCAGATTTACTTTGCTCATGTCCACCTGTATTAAAGGGCCAGGAGGAAAAGAGAGTGTGAAGGAAAAAACAAAACAACAAACAAAACCTCAGAACAGGGCCTTTCGCTAATACACAAGCTCACTGAATGGTTTAATCTGAAGACTGACTTGTATGCTACATATATTTTTATGCCTAGTTTTATGGGTTTCCTTTAGTACAACAGACATCAACCCCTTATTTAAAATTCCTACCAAAGAACAGCACAAAACCTCCAAACATTTTCTAGCCTCCATTGAGTATCCATCAAGATTTTGATTAAAGCACCAGTTTGGAAATTATCCACCCCAGTCCCCATCCTAGACAAGGTGATTTTTTTCCTAGACTTGCTATAATAGCCAAACCAGGAACACAAAAAGCAAAAGCAAAACTCCATCGGTGGTTCATGCCCTTTTACACTTCACTTTCCAATACATACTGCCCATACTCAAGTTAACTAGATCATACATCATATTCCTGTATGTTTGATGCTTAAGTGGATATTCCAAATATCCTCCAGCATGATTTTAGAGGAAATTTTTTTCCCTCATGCTCCTATGCATGTCACCTAATGGCCAATTTCTCCCTTCAGACTAGCCTTTGATTAATATGCTTTACTACCTACCTCATCCCAACCAACTTACCTTCTTTTCTAGGCATTCTGCAAATTTCAACTGCTTCAACAGCTTCTTCTGCTTGTTGCTGAAGCGATTGTCCTGTTCTGCGCTTGTTCCCTATAGCACAGGGAATAAGACTCTTAGTCTGAATGACATCCAACTATTGTGAAGGATGAGATTCCCACATATTCTTCCCCATGTAGTTGCACTGGATACCACACAGCATCACTTGTCACACCATTCTGAATGCAAATAAGCCCTTTCCATGACTTTCACTTCCAGCACCACAGTCTTCACCTACTGCAGGAGATTTGGGGATAAACAGACTTCCAACCTCTACAGAGACACCTGAATCATAATCTCCCTGGAAAACTACACACAAATTTAAAGAGCTTCAAAATGTGATTTCCAGCTTGGGTCCTTTCCATAGCAATCTCCTCAGAAAGAATAAGCTCTTTTCCCTTTGCTCAAGAGCAATGTCATATCTATCAATGCTTTGGGTATGTTTCTCTGAGCTGAATTAGCCAACATGGAGTTTGCAAGACTTCAGAGAACACTGTTTTATTGATCATGCTCTGTTAAAGTTCACCGTTCCACTTCCATGAACGGAAACTCAGGGTAAGTCATTCAGAACTGAAAGGCTTGAAAGCCCAGTTCTGGAAACTTTACTTGTGTGGAATTAAGCAGAATCACACATACACAGCTGTGTGTTTAGAACTGCATCCAAATAACCGATGACTTGCAAACATTTCAAAACAAACCCACAGTTCACACCTGAAACTACCAATACAAGTGCTCCAAAACATAAAAGCTTAATACATGCAGTTTCCTACGTGCAGAAGAGGGTACGTACAAGTCATAGAAACTGGAGGGTAATAAATAAGAAAATCCTCAAAATCTAAAGTGACCACCCCTCTTGATCAGAAAACAGTCTGAAACGGCAAGCTGAGGTGCTCCAAAGCCACAAAATACTGTAAGGGAGTTGCAACTCTTAACATGATGGAACATGGGAATCCTTTTTAAAAAGCTGTTTATAGTATTTGCAATCTATGCTGCTTACACTCTGGAAAGAAAAAAAAAAATACGCAGTCTTTGTAAGATGATCCTAGAAATTCACATTCTTTAAAAGAAAAAAAATAATTTGCTCTTTTCCCACCCAAAAGAGAAATAAAAAGCAGTGAAATTTTGCTTAACTAGCTTATAACAACACATGGCAACAGTAAGGCCAGAACCTAACACAACTGGAACTTCCAGGCAAAATAATAAGCATGGGTAACTTTGCAGAAGCATGAAGAGCTGAAAGCATTAACAGCAGCAGCCTTCTTGGTAGGTGAATTGAAATTGCTGCTTTGACGCAGTTCTTTTCTATAAGAGCTTTAATTTCTTCTAAACCCAGATAAAAAGATTTAAAAAAAAAATGCAACAGAGTTAACTGCTATGTGTTTTAGTGCCATAATGTTACTTTAAAAACACACACACAAAGCCACCTTTCACAGAGGAGACTTAAAAAGATACTAAATTTCTAATTCAGAGTTTTTCAGCTCAGTAATTTCACCAGGGACAACTAGTTGGTTAAGATACTTTTAAACAACTGCATTAGAAAGGACAACTGTTGATTTAACTTCTAACTACTCCTCTCTTCAGCTTCTTCTTTTATAACTTGTAGCACATATGTGTTTTTACTGGGTTAGTAGCATAACTGAATTACGTGTAACGGATATACGTACTTCAACATCATCCAAGCTCAAGGAATGTAAAATAATGGGGCTGAATGGCAGAATTAATCTTGGACACAGAAGTTTAAGCAGTTTCAGATTTACCAGTTTTCAAAACTGTTAAGAAAGCCCCCAAAAATCATTAGCTATATGCTTCTTCTCTTAATATAGTCCTAATTTGTTCACCATCTGGAAATTACCACAGTAGTCTTTCCCTTCCACTATCCTAAGGAAAGTAACTGAAAATATATATATATATATATATATATTCCC
>VZSV01000077.1:3390968-3401629 GCA_013398735.1 Nothocercus julius
GCGCGGGGCTCGCGTGTGGCGATTGCGGCTGCGCGCGATGCTGGCGGGCGCCTCCCTGTCGCCAGAGCCGCCTCGTCGGCACCAGAGCCACCTCTCCGACACTAGAGTCGCCCCCCGCGTTGGGGCTCGGGTTCTGCGCACGAGCAGGTTCCTTCTCAGCGGAGCAGGAGCCTCCGCCACTCGGGGTGAGGGGTTCCTGCGCTGCCCCGGATGGGGGGTGACCCTGCTGCCTCCTAGAGAGCAGTCTGGGCCCCCCGGTGATACAAAACTACCTTAAGTAGCGGCCTTGGTTTCTGTGTAAAATAAATCCGTGCATCTGTTTCTTTGGAAAGACTTGTTTCCTTCCAGTCCGAATAAAGTTTGTTTATGCCTGAATAAGTAAAACACAACTTTTCACTTTATCGGCAGACAATGTTTCATGCATGGGGAATGGGTGGGGTTACAGGTGCCTTTTTGAAAATAAACAGGCGATGGAACTCCCAATCCAGAGATACTCATATTCTGACTGCTTGGATGTCAAATTAACGCCTCTTTCCTGCCTTCGGCACGTCCGGAGCGGAGGCAATCTCCCAGCCTTCGGAATGGCGGGGAGGAGAATTGGGCTGTGGCTGGAGGGAGCTCCGGAGAGGCTCCAGGGACGGTGCCCAAACCCCGAGGTCACAGAATGGTTGAGGTTGGAAAGGAGCCCTCGAGATGCCCCGGGCTGTGCCCAGCAGAGGAGCACGGGAGCTGCTCCGAGGTGGGCGCGGGACACGGGATGGAGCCGAGGACTGGACGCACCCGGGAGGTGAAAGCCGAGGTGGACTTGTCCCGAAGTGAAATTCTCGTATTTTACTACAGCACTTGCATCAACAGAGTTAAAGCGCCAGCTGTGATGCTCAAGGATCCAGCCTACAGCAACATGTAGATTCCATAAGTCTTTTAGGAACAAGAAAAAAGTACTAATTCGTGAAAGGCAAGAGAATTTTAAGGACCTTAGAGGTAGCGCATGATATGGCGCATTCCACAGACTGGAGCAAGGAGGCGGAAATCTTGTCTGCTTGTATTGGATCACTAGGCAAAAATCTAAGCAAGAAGCCACGTGGAGGCACTGCACGACCAACAGCAGCTCTCAGAGCAAGCAGCCCCTGCGGTGTCACAGCGGGAAGTGCTCCGCGTTGTACGAGTTTGCACAGTGTCACGGATAATCTGTAATCATTTTGTGCAGTTAATGCGTTACACCGACACTGCCTGTTCTCCCCAAAGCTGACATAGTTTGGCATTCATTTCATGGACCAGTTTGCAATATTAGCTTGCAGACTTTTATCTTCAGATTTTCCCGGTGACAGACCTGAGTGTAAAGGCCGTTTCATGGGAGCTTTTCCAAAAAAAGCAAGAGGCCTGGTGCCTAGACAGAGCAGGTCAAAGTGGTGCCACAGTGGTTACTGCTACAGGTAGAGTCTGTTCCTGGAAAACTGTTAACTCCAGAGCAAATTACACAAGGATTAGGGTGGCAGTGCTGGAGAAATACAGTGCGCTCTCTTTCTGAAAAGGTGATTTCCCTGGGTCAGCATAAACTTGGACTCTCGCTGACTTTGCTGGATTTAGAATGGGCTGGGGAGGCCTCCCAGGCTGTGCCAATACACGACAGATTTTCCCGGTAAACCAGAGCACACTTTGGATTTTGCCGATTGAGCAATGTTAACGTGGTCAAGGCAGTAATTCTTCCCTCTCCTGAAAGTAAAACAATTCCACCAGCACAGAAGTGCGTGCGGAAATATCGCTAGCTCAGACTCAGTCCGGTAAAATAAACTTCACTGCTGTGAAACGCGGTGCTTCCCTACCTCGCACCTGCAGGTTGTGCCAGCATAAACCAACTGAAACAAAAAGGTCTTACTGGTGGTGTTATGCTAGTTAAATTTCTAAGCATAATCTAGCCTCTAATCTAGGTTCTTTTACTAGAATAATTCTGTAAATATAAAGTCAACAAAACTTGCCAGAAACAGGTCTGACTGACAGGGTTAAAAATGACAGTAGGGCAGAGCTTATCTTTTCTAAAGATCTTAAATTCTTTATACAGTGGAATATTCTGGGAAAAAAAAAAAAAGATCCTTGAATAGTCATAGATAGAAACAAGAGGCCAAGCCAACTCCTTTACACGTTTAGAAAAATTCCATTGGTTTCTGCAGTTCCTCCTGAATGATCAGATCAATCATTCTTGCCATCAAAATAAGTCAGTGAACTAGGGCAAGTAAAATATTTACAACAGGTTTTAGAAACTTCGCAAACAGCTGTCCTAATATTTAGTTTGGAGTCCAGAAACTGTGCTGCAGCTCCATATATTTAAAAAAAAAAAATGAGGTTTCATTTAGTTTCTGCACAAAAATACCAGTTAGTAAAGGTGACCTGTCCAAGAGATGTCTTCACATCTTGAAATTAAGTAAAGAATTTCTCCAGTCAGTCACCACTTCACTCTGAGATCTGTCAGCTTCTTTTTTAATCCCTGTAATTTCAGAGTGAGGGGAGACAGGACTTGTGACAGCGCTGGGAAGGACAGTGAGCAAGTGGCTCCAAGACTATCTGCTTTAAAGCTGCAGGCTCCTTGAGATCGGTTAAATTAGTCAAGAAGAACCTCCTTACAGCTCCCCAAAAAGCATTAAAATACCCCGCAACAGTTTTACTGAGGTCTTCAACAGCTTGGAGCCAACCTAAAACATAAGACACCCTTAACACAACAAATCCAGCTAAAATGTTGCCTCTATCCATTTCACGCTTTGTCCAGCCACTACAGTGAGCAACTCCATAATGTTTAAGATGTCCAAGAATGGAGACGACGCTTCCCAGCACCTCACATCCTCCTGGTGGAGAGACAATTTGGCTACTTGGCTTCTTCCTACCCATTCCCGTCTCTCCGGGCAGCGCAGGCTCCGGCCACAGCCCGGGCACAATTCGCCACAGAACACGGACAACGCGCTGTGTGTTCACCCGCTGTGGGCTGCGAAATATTCCTGGGATTTCTTTTTCTGTTGCATTACTCTACACCCACAAGCATCACTTTTGCAAAACAACATCACTTTTGTTACTTTTTTTAGGAAAAAGAATCTAAAAATAGTCCCAGCTTAATCTGCATTGTGGAACAAAGCATTTCAGGAAGTGAATTGTAAAAAAAAGGAGTCGAATGAAGCTTCATTTGATTTATCCTGCATTTCCATTTTTCTGTTTTCAGTGCAAGAACTTTTCAGTTTTTGCATAACACAAAATATTCTAATGGAATTCCAGTAATGAACTTAGAGCAATTACTGGCGTCAGAGTGAAAACCCTTACAAGGAGGATTCTTGTGGGAACTGGTAGGTTACCAAGTTTATAGAAACATTTTAAAAATTCTTCAAACACAAATAAGTCTTTTTTTTTTTTTATCTAAAACGATACACATATGTTATTAGAAATAGGAAAGATGAATAAAGATAAATACAGTTTTGATAATTCACAGATTATCCATTGTGTATAAAATACACTCCAAACTTGTTTCACATAAGTCTTAACAAACCCAGGTTCAGCCAGAGTTGCAAGTTTTTTTCTTCCTATTCGTCACCAGTCTCCGCAGGAAAGAGAAACCTGGAATTGTGTGAGTTGGAGGGGTTTCAGGAGAGGAACGTGCCCCTTCCCGCCGGCAAACGGACTTCACTCGCTCATTCCACGCTCACATCTCCGTAAGAAACCTCTTCACCTGGTTTCTGGTGAATCAAATGCCTTCACCAACTGATTTCAGCCATGCAAAAACAGTCCAGGCTTTTTACTTTTCCTCCCAAGGAGAGAAAACAGGACGAATTTCAATGTACAGGCAAAAACAACAGGGCGACGCTGCTCCACAGGCAGCACTTTTGCTGGGGGGTCCCAGGTCGGGTGCGCTGGGCTGCCAGCTCTTCTCCCTCGCAGGCGGCACGGGTGTTCCCGGTTACCTGCTCTGCATGTGGATATCCACAGGGATGAAGGTCACCGCCGGCGGCTGCGTGCTGCTGCTGTTGTGCCCCAGTGCCGGAGAAATGGTGGGTTTGGTGCTTTTGGGCTCCAGCTCTCGCTTCACTCTCATGTGTCTGTGAAAGGAAAAATGAAAGTGTCACCGGTGCCGGCATTTGCTGTGGTCTGTCCCATGGTGAAGAGGGGAAGAGGACAGCAAAAGCAGGATTTCATCCCAGAGATAGCAAATGCTACCAGGGCCAGTCTAACCCAATGCTAGAGGAAGAATTTCAGCCACTTACCTGTTGTAGGTTTTCAGTGTGAGCAGAACCACTGTAAAAATAATAATCACTCCTACTACGATGGCAGCAACTATTGCTCCAGAACCTATCAGGGAAGCAGAAGGAAGAAAGCAGGTCTTACTTTAAAAGTTGCCATCATAATGTTGGAAGTTTGCAAAGTTCAAGTTCCTCACTAAAAAGCTGCACTTTGTTACCTCTTATTCAAGGGAAAAACTGGGACACAACACGAGAGCACGAAGGGAAGGGGAAGGCTACACTGAAACCCAGAGCATTCAGGTAGCATAAAAGAACTAGAGGATACTAAAATAGCTCTTTGTGTCATTTATGCTTAACAAATACAAGAGCCAAGGGGTGCCTGAAAGTTTGGACATTGCTGCTGATCTAATCAAGATGTGGTAATTACAGCGCAGGAACAAAAACTTGTCACCCTGTTATTTTTCTTACTTTGATAGAGACTTTGTTCTTGATTCTTTGTGGTCACATTTACTGGGAACTGGGTGTTATTGATCGGCGGTGCGGCTGTCGTCATCTTGGCTCAGCTACGGAAGAACAACGAAGGACGGGGTCACAAAAGTGGCAGTTTTCCTGTAACTGAATCCCTGCTTCAAGAACAAGGTGCTTCTCATTTGTGGGAAGTGTGATGCTTAGCAAAGCGAGCGAATCCATCAATAATACTTGAAATTAAAGTATTTAAAATACTTTAAAGGGTCAGAAAATCCTTATATCCTTACATCACAGAAAGGTTTAACAAACAGCTCCCTATAGAACCAAATTTGTTGCTCTAACATGGAAGAAACACAGTTGATTCCCATAAAATGAAGCTCCAGGCAAAGAGTGGTTATCCCACAGGCAGAAAATCCATGGCAATGTGCCCGAGGCAGAAAGGACACGCGAGCCCAGGAAGAGCAGCTCACCCCTCGAGCGGCATCTCAGGTCCGTTATGGAAGAGGAGGAGGACAGGGCTGCCATGGACAGCTGAAAATCTCCCTGCCGCTGCAATCTGGGAGCGCAAAATGTTAGTTCTAGAAAGAGCAGCCTGTGTGCTTACTGATTTTTAAGTATTTCCCATGTTTTCCTAAAGGTGACTGGCAACCTTAGCCATTAAAAGAGCCCTTCAGTCTGAGGAGGGTGTGAATACCACTTCAAACAGAGCCCTGAAACCGTTCCAGCTCCCGGCTTTGGAGAGCTAATACTCACAAACTACCAACCCTAAATGAAATTATTCTTTGCCACACTTGATATTGCAACTGAGCTTCCCCCGTCAGGGGCTCCCCCACATATACCCATCAAGCAAGACTGCGCTAGTGTCTCTGTGCTCCTCTGGGATATTGTGGATTTGTGGCATGTGCGTAATAGCTTTAATTTTGTACGGTACAAGATACAGAAGAGCCAGAAGATTAAGTGGAAAGAAGTCAGTAATGAAGAGAACTGCAAATCTCAGAGGTGACTTTCTAAGATGCATTCAAACAACTAGTTGATGGCTGGGAAAGCAGCACTTTGCAGCTAATGGAGTGGCTTTTACCCAGGTTCTCTAAAGGATCCTGGCCCTGAAAACTTGTGTCTTGTTCAAGCCAGCCTGGTAAAGGTGAATTATGAGTCACCTGTCACCAGAACATGTTGTTGGCCATGAAACTGCCAGTTTTCCAAAAGAACAAGTTTGTCCTACAAGTCATAACAATCTAAGGTGCAAAGTGAAAAAAAAAGAAAAAAACATTGAAATTTTCCTCCTGTATTTTATATTCATCGAGTTAATGAGAAGCAATGAGCCAGTGAATTGGCCTGGCATTCCCTGTGTCCCACTGGGAAGCCTCTGCTCCAATCCCATCCCATGACCCAGCAGGTTTGTGCCCGGTGCTGGGGAACCCAAGGGCCCAGCAAAGGCCGGTGAATCCCACGGGAACCTCCCCCCTTGGGGAAGTTGCCACCCGACTCCTACGCTGCTTAGAAAGGAAAACCCGGGGAAGCCGAAGAGCGCTCAATAAAAGCGACGTAACAGGGGAGCAGAGCTGGACTTTGGTCCGGCAATCACGGGACATTCTTTCCCTGTGACGCACAGCGGCTCTTCCCTCTGTGCACACACGCGGCCCGTGCGCCCCGCGGCGACGGCCACGCGCGCCCCTCCGGATTTCTACATCCCCGTATTATGGAGCTGGAAATATCACCATGGACTCAACCCTTGGGCATGTTTCCACTTAAAACACGGCGGCAGATCCAGCGTCCGGGTTGTTTTGGCAGCCGGCAGCAATGCCCCCTTTTACAAAACCTTCCTGCCTCCCCTCCGCGGGCGCACGGGCAGTGGGGCCGATCCGTCACCGTGCGCTGCCGGGGACGGGGGACGCGGAGGCTGCTTTGAGCTCTCCCATAAGAGCCAGACCTCAAGCGACACCTTTCCCCCGGGGAAGGCCGGTGCTGCTTAGAAAGATGCACAGAAATCAGCATTTTGCCACCCAGCAGAAAGTGGTCTCCAGCGAGATACCAATAGCTTCTCCAGCAGGAATATATACTAATTTTGGTCCAGGATCTCTCTTCCACAAATTACTCACCCTTTGCTATCTTCACTTTATGAAGCAGAAAACCTAACACTTGTCAAAAGCAGCAAAATCACTCTTATCTCAGAAAGAAGCAAAACATCCTCCTGAGCGGGGAGCTCCCCCGTTTGCTGAACACAACAGGGCTCAGGCTCTGCCCCAGCCTCAGCAGGGGACCTGGATGGCCCAAGAGTCCCGGGCTCTGCAGCCGGGTTTGCTTAGTTTAGTCACCAGCAACACGTAACAGCTCGAGCTGGTGCGTTTTATTATCCCTGCTGTTTTCCAGGTGAGGGGAGTCAATCGGGCTTCCCCAGCACGGCGAAGGAAATGGGCATCGGAGAGCCAAAGTTCTGCTTCAACTCCCCATGAAACCGTGCGGAGCCCAAAGAGGCTCCCCCGCCAGCTCCATCCTGCGCCCGCGTTGCAGCAGCACAACCAGCCACGGGAAGTGGGAACAAGAGCCCGGCTGTGGGGACCAACGGCAATTTTCAAAAAGCAACAAAAACACAACGTGCCCGAAGGTCGTAGAGGGAGGAAGGGGGAAAATCCGCGCGCGGAGGGGCCGGCAGGAGCCCGGGCGCCGGGCGGAGAATGCGGCTCTGTGCCTGCTCTCGGAGCAGCACCTTTGCACACACACTTATCTCAGCCTCTGGCACGAGCCCTCCAGCTCTAGCTGCTGTTAAAACACATTAAAAGCATTTTTTTTCCCCTTGCTGGGGCAGAGAAAGTTGCTTAAACTACAGGCATTCTTCCGTGCAGCGATAGCCCTGCTAAAAACCCCAGGAAGTCGGTCCGCTCGGTGCAGGTTGTACCCGGAGAGGGCCATGGACCTTCAGCTCGCGGGGCGGCAGACGCAGGTGCTCACGTGGACCTTGTTAAGCCAAATGCGCTCCCAAAGGCACTCGCACCGCAGCGAGCGGCTCCTCCAGGGCCGGGCTGTGCGTGCGGATGAGCGGGAGAGGGGACAGGACAAGCCAGAGTTGTTTTCCCACCTGCTACAGAGCAGAACCTCAGCCGCGCTCACGTTCAGCTCGATGCACCGTGCTCACTTAGGCGGCTTCTTCTTCTAAATAAATGTTCTTTACCATAAATCACTTGGTCCACAGGCTGCATTTCCAGCAGACAACGCTAGTTCAGCAGCTCTGCTCAAATGAACCACCAATAAAAGCAACGTGCCCTTGGGGACCGTATCCGTCCCCATCACTAAAGTCAGCCCTGCTCCACAGCGCTCGAGAAAAGGCCACTTTATTCCCGGGCTAACTCAGCTCTTCGGCGGCATCCTCGGAAAACTTGCAGCAGTTTTACATGTTCCCGGGGACAAACTCAAGGCTCAGCAGAGCTTGGCAGGCGACGCCGGGGCGGCCGCGGTGCGGAACCTCACTGAGCAGCGGCACCGAGATGTGTTTTGCAGGAAGGAACCTCAGGTGGATCCTCTTTCTCCAGGCAACGGCAGCGGGATCGGCCCGCGGGAAGCGCCGGCTCCAGCCCGCGCCTCGGGCTGCTCGGCTCCCCTGGGCAGCGTTTTTAAACGGGTGCCAGCGTTTGAAAAGCCTGCCGGCTTCTGCAGCGCTTTCGCAGAAGCCGTGAACAGGCTCCGCACCTTGCGGGAAGGGCCATTTACTGGAGCAGCTCCAGAAACGGCCCTGCGGCCGGCGGCCTCTGCTCCGGGGCGCTTCCGTCCGGGCATCTGCTTTGCTCCGGCCACAACCCACAAACGCCCGGACGCGGGAGAGGCGGAACGAGGCAGCGCTGAGGCTGGAAGGCCGGGCCGAGGCCACGGATCCCAAACGGGCGCTGATTCGGAAGGAGAAACTCCCCAGGGGAGCCGCGGAGCGCGCGGGCAGGCGGCCCAGCCCTGGGCGACTTCACCTCTTGCATGGGAAAACAGGCGCCTGGAGCAGATTCCAACACGTTTCCAAAGGGGTCCGGGGACACCGACGCGCTGCCGGCCGAGCCTGGCACCCCTTGGCCAGCGGCTGCCCATGGTGCGGCCGGGAGAGCAGGGGGCTCCTTAGCACGAGGGCTGCGCTCCTGCCGCGGCTTGCGGAGCTGGAGGCCGATCCCATGGCAGCGCTTCCCGGAGCTCCGGGAGCTCTTCGGGCTACTTTGGGCAGTTTGCATCCCTTCCCTACAGAGGCACTGGCCGAGTTACTTGCACTAAGCAAAAAAAAACCAGCAAAGACACCGTGCACTTCGCTTAGGCAGACGGGAAACTTGTCTGAAGGGCAAAGAGCTGCTAAAATACCACTGAGCACTGGGAGCCAGAGAAAGGAGCTCCTGGAATCGCAGCATCTTCCATTTCTTTGCTCCACGGAGGTGGCGGTGAGAACAGGGAGCTGTGCATGCCAGCGGGGAGGCGGATGACTCAGACGTCCCGGCAGCTTTTATTCCTCGCCCTCCTCTTCTGCGATCTCCATTCATGCCTCCCATCATCTCTCCCAGCGAGAGGCCGAGGAGCACGATAGATTTTGGCTGCATTTCCCGGCTTCTGTGACTCTCAATAAAAGCAGCACAGTCACCACCACCAAATTCTTCTCTTCTCTCATATGATTAACAACAGGCAAGGCCAAGGCCACTGGTCAGTCCCGACCCAGCCCCATCCTGATGCAGCTCCAGGAATCCCAAATCCCAACCCAGCCCTATCGAAGGGCCTGGGAAGGGAGCCCTGGGCGGCTCCGCAGGACGCTCGGCACCTGCGGCTGCTCCCGGCTCTCACCATTTCACTCTTTGCTCCAGCCCCTCCGTGCAGGGACTTTCCTGGTCCTGCCTGGTTCACCATTTTTTTGCCATAAGGCAAGAGAAGGAACCACTGTAACTAATGACAGTCACACGTTTGGTGGCAGCAGACAGGCGCGGAGGGGACCCCTTCGTGCCTCCCTGCGCACGGGAAGCTGGGTCTCCCAGCGCTTGTGTGTTTGGGCTTCAGCGTCCTGCCACAAACGCACGTGGTGCAAACACGGTCCCTGGGAACCGGACCGTATCGGCTGCAATTCGAGTTGTTCATCTACCAGAGCAATGCGATTTTCCACATTGCTGCAAGCACCTCTGCAGGTTTCACATCCCAAGCGGTTTCTTTTTTTTTTTTTTTTTTCCTGTATGCAGAAAAAAAGAAATCTGCGTGCAATATTGAAGCCTGGCAACTTCTTCCCCTTCACAAGCAGAAATCCTGAGATTTCTTCAACCGCAGCACGCGCAGACCTGCTGAGCTGATGGGCACCATCCCCTCTGCCGAGAGCGCGGACGAGGAAGCTGGGGCTGTGGGACCCCATGTTCACCCCACGTCCTCCCGCAGCGCCCGGTACTGACACCCGCAGCCGTGGCCGAGCTGCCGGGTCCCAGCCGGCCCCACGGGGCCCATGGGGACAGTCCCAGCTCTGTGTCCTGGTCTCCAGGTGCCCAATTGCATCCCCGCTCCAAAGCCTGCGGCAAGTGCAGGGCATCACAGAGTGACGTTTACTCATGAGAGGCTGCGCTTCCTTTAGCGACAGCTTCCTGGGGGGGCTAAGGAATTACCAGGAAAAAGTAACTTAACTCAATTCCTCCCCTAAAAAAGCAGCAATCGCTTCAAACCTGTCAACAGCTTCAGCACGGGCCCCAGTGATGCGCGCTGGACACTTGTGTTCCCACTGGAGACCTGGCATGAGCAGCAGCACCACGGTCCCCGTCGCCTCCTTCTTTTCATGTTAAATACAAGTCTGTGGCTTTTCCTACTGCACTGCACGGCGGATTTGGAGGAAACCCAACATTTACAGGACTGGGGGGGAACAGGTCGGAGCGAGCGGGAGAGCAGTGCAGGGGTGGATCAACCCTCACCGAGCGGCTCCGGGGGAGCACCCGGCTCCACCAGCCCCGATCCCGACCCTTAAAGGCTTCGAGTTAACGGAAGGAGCGAGAG
>VZSV01000077.1:3402734-3418575 GCA_013398735.1 Nothocercus julius
GGAGAGCGGCAGGAAGCGGGGGAGAAGCCGCAGCCGGGGCTGGAGGAGCCAGCGGGGACCGAAGGGAACCCGCGGGATCCTGCGGGGTTTCCAGCGCCTGGGAAGGGCTCAGGAGTCCCGAGGAAGGGGCTGCCTTGGGGGACGCTCCAGCACCCGGGGCTCTTCGAGTCACCTCCCCCGGAGAAGCCCCAAGGGCCCCGCAGAACCAGCAGGAGGTTCTGTCCACCCCACGCAGGACCGGCGAGGGTCGGAGAGCGCCTCGTGCTCTGCAGGTACCTGGTTACCTTCCCTCCATCATCACGGTGCGAAAGGGGCAGGAGAGCGGAGTCCGTGGCTGCGGGGGACACTCCGCACTCTTTTCACATGGAAATTACAGCCAAAAGAGGGGCCGGAGCTCTGCTCCTGCTGCAACCGGGGCTGGCCGGGCTCAGGCCCTGGGTTAGGGCTCCTCAAGTCCCTCTAGAGAAGTTGCCTCCCCTCGAGTTCCTCATCTGCAACCAGGACTAACCCCTGGCTCTTCCCAAAGCGACCTGGAGCGGAGGGACGAGCCGTCCCGAACGGTCGGCGGGAGGTTTCTTGGTGACACTGGAACACGTCACCTGCAGCCACTCCGCTTCCATCGACGGCCAGCTGCTCTAGGACGCGGATTTGCCTGTAAACAAATCCATAAACGAAGCCTTTTTGGTCAGGACTTAAATCCACAATTGCTCAGCCCAGGCCTTGCTTGCGCTGGCACGGACTGTGCAGTAGGTTAATGACTTTCTAATTTCTTCCAAGACTTTTACAGTACAACAAGTTAATCAGCTACTACAGGGTTGTGTAATAAGGTGGATTTTTTTCTGGCTCTTCCCTAATACATTACTCGGAAGATGGGATTTGCACACGGAGCTGGGCTCCTAACACAAGAGTGCAGAACAGAAGTTAAGCTCAAGTGTTCCCACAACTTCCGTAAAGCATAAGCAAAAAGATAAGCAAACAGAAGAAAGGGAACATTACAGCCTGGCTCCAAAAATCAAGAGGACTGTGTATCAGTATTTGCATGGATATTTGTTTTTACTATTTAAATCACAGTTTTTCCTTTGCAGCTTTGAAGGGGACAAAAAAAATCGCACCCTTTTTTGGTCTGAGCTCTTATAAACTCACTCTTCTCCAGAAGCTGCTACTTTACAGAAAGCGGCAGCAAGTGAAGCCCACAAAAGACAGTGAACTCGAGGGACTGACTCATCCGAGCCTGGCCTGGGCCTCCAGCACAAAAGTCAGGATTAAAAATGAGGAGTTTCCTGACTTTGCAGCGCGCATTTTCTTTCCTCTGTGAGAAACGCTCCATCGTCGGTCGCCTGGGAGGTGGTGGAGGGGGGATGTCCTTTTGGTAGAGCCCAGGGCAGGGCTGCACCAAAGAGAAAACCACAGCCACACGCTCCGTTTGGTCCTCACAGACACCTGTCACCAAGGAACAGCGAGGCCTGTGTCAGGGAAACGCCGGAGTTTCTTTCAGAGCTAAATGTCTATTTAGTGCAACAACACAGGCTATTTTGTTTGCCCTTTACAATCCTCCCCTGGACCTGAGCTATCCCAAGGGAGCAGGAGCTGGAGAAGGCAGAGGACAGAGCGCTCCTGCCAGGACACTCTTCCCATCAAATCCAGGTACAGAAGCACTTCTAGTTCTCCCCATACAGCGACTCAGTTATGCAAAGCAACGCAATCCTGACTCTACATTTCACCACAATCGTACAAAATCCCTTTACGTTGCTGGGGCTCAGGTCTGAGATTTCGTCTTTCTGCCTGCATTGAGAACGCCAATGTCCAACTGTGGCATTTGGCACTATGCACTTTTTCAGCATGAAATAACACACACTGAAAGCAGGAAATATCATCAACTCCACTCAATTCCCAGTGTATTTTTCCACTCTGCGAAATAACTTAGAGAGAAATCAAATCCCTCTTATCACAGGGTTGCTCTGCACATTGGGCACAGGCAGACCAACAAAATGTACCGGTGACGGACCAGAACCTGACAGGCTCTTGGTAGGAGGATGACTCTGCTGCGCTCCTGGTTGCACAAGGTATTTAGTCACTTGGTGCTTTGATCAAGCAACTAGAGCAGTACATTGCATCTATTAATTTGTGCGCGTGCTCCGCAATTTGCTTCTTAGAGCTGGCTGGAGGAAGCAGAGAAAGGACAGAAAACAGATCCACAGCCGACAGCTCCCTTGGCCTCGCTCTGCAGGAGAAGTATCAATATGCAAGTGTTCGCCGTGGAAAGCGTTCCGCTTGCTTTTAATAAATGTGCCATATAGAAGCATAGATTCTTGTAGTGGTGCCAATTACCTCAATACTTACACCAAAGAGAAAAGCACAGCCACACGCTCCGTTTGGTCCTCACAGACACCCGTCACCAAGGAAGGTCTGTATCAGCGAGGTCTGTATCAGGGAAACGCCGGAGTTTCTTTCAGAGATAAATGTCTATTTAGTGCAACAACACAGGCTATTTTGTTTGCCCTTTACAATCCTCCCCTGGACCTGAGCTATCCCAAACCCATACTTATTTGAATAGTACAAGAAAGGAGACATCAGCCACCAGGACTATCAAGAGAGGCCAGTTTGATGTGGAAAGAGGGAAGGTTCAGCATTTCATAAAATTCCTTTCCTGTAGCCTTTGTGAATTCTTAGGAAAACACAGGTAAGGATGAACATTGCGAGGTGTCTCCAGATCTCCGTCCCCTCACAATGGGTAAGACTCAGTACAAAGGCTCTCCTGCCCATATTTGCAATAAAATCTTCCAAAGCATTTATGAGCTTATACAAATATGTACAGCATGGCACACCCTCACAAAGCTGCCAGACCTTCAGGGCTGCATTTACACAGCAGGATGGGCTCTTACCTAATCTCACTCCTCAGGGAGCTATTGGCTCCCTGATCCAATTTACTCAATCCGAGGAGTTTTGGAAAAGGACTCAGGTTGTGCAGGGAGCCACACACCCCTGTTCCCCTTCCTCTCCAGAGTCATCCGTTTCCAGCACATCTCGGCATTCCTTGAGGATTTCTTGGCCTTCCTTGCTGCCACAAAGACAACAGCAAGACCGCCCTGGGCAGCCTGGTGACAGTGTCAAGCTGGGGCTACTGGAACATGTTGCACACAGAGGAATTTCTTCCTAAAAAGGTTCCAAAGCCTAGATGTCAACAGATACTTACTGGAGGATGATCACTGTATAAACACAACACTGGTATTAAGCATCGCTGAGCTAATTGCCGGCTCTGGATCGTAATAGCACCTTCTAAAGCTCAGCTGTTTCGAAAGCGTTGCTTTCACAGCGTGTAATATTTTATTAGTTCAGTCAAAGCTCTAGACAACAACATTCATGGAACAATTTGGGCTTGTTCAGCAGCAATGGACTTCAGGTCCATGAATTTCTCACTTGTTCTCTGCTCTATTTGATCGGTTAATCACACCTCCGTGGATGGGGAGGATTCAGGGTTCAGCCTCAAATGGAGGAGACTGACTCTAGTCCAGATTCCGCGCTTATGGAACTGGGCGTTAACATTGTGTAGCACAAAAACTTCTTGATCTCACTGTTCTGAAGGTCAGAGTTATTTGTTACGGGAATAAAAACTAAGAGAGTATTTAGCACAACCTTTGCTCTGCTGAGCTGTCAGACACTTCTGACATCAAAGTCATCATAACAGTTCAAGAATTGCATCGGGTGCTGCTGGGGAAATGAGCCAGCGAATGATTCAGGCAGCAGGAAGACCTGTATCACACACGGACACTATGCTGTGCATTAATGTCACCCAAACGTCTCAGGGACAGCAGGGCAAACTCAAAAGCACATAAAGCAAAACTCTTCCCACCCCCTCGAGCTGAAGAACCTCTCCAGCAGTGTGTTACTGAAGGATCAAATGATGGATGCTCCAGTGCAACTGCAGTGAAGTCAGTGGAAATTCTGTGCGCACCAAAGGACCTAACAGAACTCTTAATTAGAAACTGCAGGTCCAACGCTAGAAGGTGCTGACCTCTCAGTACTGACTGCCAGTGTGAAGCAAGCCAGTGTCGTACAGGAATCGTAAGGTTACTCTTAGTATAAGGCTTGGCATTGTTTTTGTAACTAAACTCATCTGGCCAACTGGGTTTAATTTGGAGATTACAAAAAATCATAAAGAAGTGGCATAACTTAGTACTACCCTACATCTCCCTCCCTCTCATCAAGCTTACGCTTCCTGCAAGTTATCCTGCTCCTCGTAGGACAAGAGGACAGTTTGCAGCACCACTGGCTAAGTTTGTAGCTGGAGAGACCGGAACTGTCTTCTTTAATAAATAAAGTAACAAAAAAACACAAACAGACATTGCAGCAGTTGTCATGCCTTATTCTAAGCTCATTACTGTATCCAGAGTTGTCATATGAAATCAGGACCCCTGGTTCTGTACATTCACCCACAGTCAGGAAAGAACTTAAACCACAGCTGCAAGGGATGAACCTAAAATTCTGAATTGAAACTATCTGTCCTAATTGAAGGACACATCAGTTGACTTAAGCCAAAGAGGAAAACACAACCTTGCCTCTCCCATCCTCTGCTCGCTGGGCTACGTTAGTCAACCAGAAAAGTGGTCATTAACTATGGAATTAGAACGGATAAATAATTTGTTTTTTGTACTTCATGTACCACAGCAAAACAACAGATTCCCATTAGTACCTTACTTTGTTGTTGACTCTCCCTAGTGCTGTTGGCATGTGGGTTCCTGATACTGTAGCTGGGATATGTTCACTTCACCCAGTAAATCAAACATTCCTTTCTACAAGCCTCAACCTGCCAGTATGTTAAAAGCAACCTTGTTCGCAACAGGATTTTAATGCATTAGTTCACTTTTTTTTTTTTTGAAGTATGATTTAATATGAATACAGTTTAAAAATAAAATACATAAATGACCAAAGAATAACTCACCACCTGTATGGCCATTAGGTGGGTACCATGATACTGCCTCAAGGGCTGATCCTTAGAGGAAGGGTATGGATACAGCCACATGGCCAATCTTTCCTAAAGCTACATGATGGATGTCAGGAGACACCCGTGGAGTCACTCCAACTTCATATCTGTGATTAGCTATAGGAGAAAAAGTAGTGTTTTATCAGAATGAATATCAGCATAAATCAGAATTTACCTTCCTGCTCAGAACAGAGAAGAATAGACACTTGAGAAGCGCAAGATATCAAGGACCAGAATTCCCTCCTAGTGACTTCAGCTTCACTACTCAACTCAGCTGAGGGTTCTCTGCACCTTCGGCTGACCTTTGAGTGCACAGAATGCAGAAATCAGAATGATATATTGCAGGTGCCATTAAAGCCCACACAGGAACAAAGCCTTCACAGATGCAGCCAGGTGTGCACATCCTGTTTGGTTTAGTAAAGGAAATACTTCTGCATTTCTCCCCAAGGGAATGAGGTTTGGCAGGGGTCTCTTTCCACATTAACAGCACACTGGACCATGAACCTCTCCTAGAAAGTTTTCATACATTAAGCAGAGCGAGTAAACAAAAACAGATAAGCATAAGATTCGTAAGACAATCTTCTAATGTGGGCTGAACAAGATTAGTAATCCAAAAGTAGACAAAAATGGAAGCAATGTCTTTTTTTTTTTTTCAGAGGAAAAAATGAGCAGACATTTTGTACATGAAGGTCTCCTGGGCATGGGGTTGCCCCGCTAGGGAGGGGAAACAGTTCAGTAACAAGGTAGACATAGAACGAGAAATAAATAATTATAGGATCATGAAACCAGACCCCATTCTTAATTGCTATAAAATAAGAACACAGCACCCCTGAGAACCCTTTCTACAGAACACATGAGCAGATTGCCTAAAGGAAAAAAAAAAAAAAATTTTTTTCAGCTGCTTCTTGGAAAGAATTCTTTAAAGGAATTTGGGATATTTATTTATACAAAGTACATGCTTCGAAAGGACTCAGCATAGTTAGCACTCTTGTGCAAGCCTGCTTCTGAAAAACAGCCCCACAGATACTAGTAGGTCAGTATTTAAGAAAAACAGACAAGCTGTACTGGACGTTAGTAAATGGCCACGCGGAGTCAGTAATGCAAATCCGAGTGTGCGTCACGCCACAGGGACGGCCACGCCGCCTTGGAAGTCCCAGCGGAGCAGAATCAGTTCTAACATTGAACCAACCGGCAGCTTCCAGTTTCCTTTGCTGTACAAGCCTCTACCTTCTCCTTGCTCGCCCGCATCAGCATTTGCAAAGGAGCCGGACACCGAATTCCCTGCGGCTCCTTCGAAACAAACTCCGAGGCTGTGCGAAGCCTGTGGGAGACAGGACAACGGGACCCCCAGGCACCATCGCACAACGGGGCAGAACTTCACATGCAGCAAAGAAAAGCTATTCTGCAGCTTTGAAACAGAATTGCCTGCTATTAGCCCAATGTGTGTTATGAGAAGGGAACACAGCCACCCTCTACTGGCTAACGGAGAAATTCCCTGTATTTCCCAACAGAAATCCTCATCGCCTTCCTGAGCACCACTTTTCCTTAGCAATAATTTGCTTTGGAAAAAATCTACACACTATCTTGACAGCTTACCCAATACGCCAACATACAATATTGTTACAACAGATAACTTTGGGGAGGTTTTTTAAATAAATACATAATTTGGGCCAATATGTAATGCAGTTAAAGAAAAACATGTGAGTGGCACTGCATTGTTTTTATTTTAAGTCTCTTTACACAGTGAAAGATGCTGGAATGTAAGTTGTTATACATTTTACACAAGATACACTGACAATAACATTACTGGTTTTATTTGTCTTAGAAAACTGTTTGTGAAGTTTTTCCACTTAACCCTACTTATACCAACTTTTACAATGGGATAGAAATTAATCAATTAACAAAATACAAACACCACAGAAGATCCCAAATGGATTTCTGGAATTTAAAAATGCACAAACCTGATGGACAATACAAGTTTTTACAGTGGAATGGCGAAACACAATTCAGATTGAGTGATTTTAATACCTGAAGATATACATAAATATCATGCCTGTGGAGGCAAGACAAACAAAAAACACCTTCCAACATTATTATATACTATTCCTGCCTCTGAAATGAGGACCTGCCTGCAGGATCCTATTTTGCAACTTGCAGCTGGTGGCAGGAAAGGATCAAGAGCAACATGGAGTTTCAAACAACTACACAAGCCCACATCCACTTTTTCCTCTCTGCTGTCAATCAAGTCAAAACACTTTGGAAAGTTCAATAAGCACTTTATATGGAATTAAACAATACTAAAACAATTTCAAAGAAGGCCAGTTTTATGATTTATATATGCGAACATAAGCAGGCTTGTTGGTTCCCAAATAATTAGTTTTTTTGATAGAAAAAGAAGAATCTGTGTAGACTAAAAAAGGTCATTTATAAAATAGCATAGAAGCATAGGAGCATGTGCCACTATATCGAGGCATATTTTCCTTCTACTAAAACACTTAACACAAAAATTTACAATATTACAGATCTATGTTTAAAAAGATGTAGCCTGCTCTCAGAACTAGCAGATGGTCTATTAGACATACAGGATGGCACACACACACAGAAAGTCTTAATGAAAAAAAGGAAACAAGTGCCAAAAATGCATAAAAAGCTGGCTAAGCCAGGCAAATTAAAAAAAAAAAAGAGAGAGAAAAAAGGACTGCAGATGCACAAGTGCACAGGTTCAAAAGCAACCCTGGACTTATTTCCTAACATCATTTAGTTATAACATAACAGTCACTGAATTTATTTATAAATGCAGGCCATCCCTAGGACTGGAGGGGAACAAATGTTACCATCTTTTTAGAGAAGATCAGGGATAATGCAGGTAACAGCTGAATCTACCCTTCACTCTACATATACGGTAATTCACTTTTAATTAGGTGTCAGTGCAAACTATTGTAGCTACCAGTGCACCATCACTGACAGCAGCAGCAGGAGGTTTGGAGACAGACTTGGACTCTGCCTGCTCAGTGGTCTGGGGTTCATCCTGCTGTTTTCTTCTCCCGTCAATTAGAAAAAAAATACTTCAATTTAGTTCCATACATATATTTGTCCCTGTTGGGTCTTATGTCAAATTAAGAACAAATGCTTGGCAATTCTGAGAGAAGTAAACAGAGCAGTTTCACGAATGGTCAATTTGCAAATCAGTCATCTCAGGAGATCACTAGCTAGGAAGGAATTCTAACATAAAGAGTACAATACACTTAATCACTATATATTAACTGGAAGCTGTAGTGCCAGTACAAATCAGCTGTAATGGCTACACACTGAACTTTCTTGAATCCAATAGTAAAATAAAGGTATTATTTCAACACTTGGTACATCACACTATACAGTATAAGGAGTATGGTAACAGCTTAAAAAAAAAAAAAAAAAAAAGAGAGAGAGAGAGAGAGAGAGAGAGAGAGAGAGAGAGAGAGAGAAAGAGAAAAGCACTTCTTATTTTTCACTATTCAAGTCAGGAAAATTTGCTACATTGTGAACCCAGTCCTTAAAACTAAAGTGCTTTTTAGAGCATTGGCATCCAAAATCTTGAACATGAAAGACAACTACAAGTAAAACTTGTTGCTGCTATATAAGACATATAGCAGTAGTACAAACATCAGTTACTCATTACATGTCTGATTACTGATACTATCTTGAGCATCACATGACTTAACAGTGCATAGTACCCCCTACCTCCAGTGTACAATCAAATGCTTTGGATTCATTCAGTATTGCAGGTGGTTCTGGACGTCTTGTCTGCACGATCTTCTGTTTGGGGTTTTTTATTTCTTCTTCCTCCTCTGTCTCACTTTCACAGACATGGACAACTACACTAGGAGTCGATTCTGTTCCTGCATGAAGTTCATACTTCTCCCCTGAAGAGCAGCAAACAAAACAAAATAAACAAAAAGAAATCACACCAAGAACATCCTCACAGAACAGTATCAAGCCCTTTTATTTTTAAGTCTGCTTAACAACTGCAGCAAATGCAACCAAGTAATTATTTTCTTCCTTTTCACATTTTATTTGTTCAATTTTCATGCTTCATCTAGCTTACTACATGTTTTAGAACAGCCCCTGTATCTCTTATACCGTACTATGAACACAAACAGTCTTTTAAGTGGTATTTAAAGGAAAGTGAGCACCATGTTTCCCACGAAGTGCCATTAAGGAGCCTGACAAACACATGAAGGACATGCTAACATCCTTAACTACCAGAATCACCCATCTGCAACACACTTAGCTATTTTTGAAGATAAGTAACACTAAAAAGGCAGGTTAACATTCCCACCTGGACCCAACTTGGAGACAGCACAAAGCAAGTCATAGTTTATCAGAGGAGTCGCATCTTCACTCTGCTTCCATCCAACTGGTGGAGATGCAGGTGGTGATATCAGGAACTGCTTGACAGGTTGTGGAGGAAGAAGGTAGGACTTGTCTCCTATTTCACTGGAAACCTGTGCCTGAAGACAAAAGCCAGCATATATAGAATAAAATCATCAATATTAATTCTCTATTTAGTCTACTGGCAATGCAGAACCATTCTTTGGTTCTGGTATTTGTATTGGTTAACTCAGCCTACACAGTGACTGTTCTCTACCAAATGCAACTCTATAAGCATAAGCCTAAGAGTAAAACAATCCCTAAAACATGTATTATTTTCTCTCATCGAGAATTCACAACAGTGTAGAAGAATTAAAGGTTAATGGCAGCTCCAGAACTTTTTCAGAAATGAAGCTCATGGGTAAATATGGAACAGAGAACAAACACCTTAATGTTCTGTATTACCTGTGCAAAATACAGCTTCAGCTTTTTTCCATTGAAGTCAGTCTCATGCAGTTCTATCCGTGCTCTTGCTGCTGCCTCTGGATTGCTGAAGTTTATCCTTACTCTTCTAAAGCTTTTAAACAACTGGAATGTAACTTGATTATCATAGATTGTGAAAAGTGCTTCAAATCTTTCCTAAAGACGAAGTACAAAGATTCTCCAAACACAAAATGAACATTTTCACTCAATGAAAACACATTTTCCTTTCACTTTTCTCACTCAAATCTTATCACTCGTGTTCTTAATTGTCTTCTAAACCTGCATGCTCTATACTTCACTCAATTACACCAACTTAGAAATTTGTGTTCAGTAATGTAATACTGTGTTGTACTATTTCAATCTAAATGCCATGTAGCAAATAACTCTTTGTACATATGCTGCCACCTAGTGACAGTTATCCAGAAGTATAGCTGTAAATATATATATATACACACACACACATACATATAAAAACACATCAACTGTATGTTCAAAGCAGTCACCTTCCACTTTTGTTTAAGTTGCTTTAACAAAGTAACGGGGTAAAAATAAACATAGCTATAAAATTGTCAAAAAAAAAAAAAAGATGAAAGAAGTAGGGCAGAAATAGAATCCAAGGACAGGTTCTCCGCAAGAATCAAACATCTACGTTTGAAATTAGTAATGTCTTTTTTTACTCTTTTCTCCTCACACAGACACTCAGCATAACTTGCTTATATGAGGTGCTTCAACTCCCACAAATAAGAATAATAAGTATGGAATATTTGTGGCCATTTATCACAAACAATTGCTTATTGCATCACCAGACAATTGCTTATTTACAATTGCAACTACTGTAAAAAGAAAAAAATCAGGAAAGATGAAGATTGATTTTGATACAGTCTGCTTGCAAGGGCTGCTAGCTTTGCCAGCATTAGCTTGACTATCTCCAGGTAGTATAATCTAGAATTGTCACCCAAACCCCAAAACAAACCACAAATTTCCAAATTGCTTTCTGTATGTGCACAGGCAGCATGTTCTCCATTTGATTCAGTAACCATGTTTGCTCTACATTCAGCCTTTAACATAAAATGTAGGCAGAAGTAAATCAAACCATTGAAACATATGTCCAGAGGCTGACAAAGCAGAATTTCATAACACAGATAAAAGTGAAATAATAAAACAAAGCAGCTCTGCTTCTCTGAGCATTGGGAATAAGCCTGCATAGTAAGTTTTCATTTAGAGATATAATATACAATTCTGACCTATTATAAATCAATGTCTTGGCTACCGAAATTTATCAGCTTAGATGAGCTTGCTGACAGTATCATCAGTACCCTTCACAAATTATGTTTGAAAAGGAAAAAAAAATAATCCAAGGCAGTATATTACATGTTTAAAATAAATTCCCTGTAATTTGATGCACGAACTCCATTCTCAGGGGAATCTGAGAAATGGTCCCATGTGGTTGGCAATTATGTGTCATTAGAGGAAGAGCCAGTGGCCTCCCTTGATAAGGCTCGAGTGCCCGGACAGCGCTGTAGAAAAATCAAAGGGGAGTAAAAATGACAAATCACATGTAGACACGTGCAAGATAACTGAGCAGGGGAACCACTCCCAGCACATACCTTCTATATGGTGAGATTAAGGCATTATGGGTCACTGCTGTTTCAGTAGTGTCAGTTAAATTGAGCGCATTATTTAAACTCTTATTGATTAACAGATGGTTTACTACCTTCTTCCAAGAGTAGCAATCACTCAGACTGCTCACCACTTGTAAAAGGCGTTTGAGCAGGAAGTTGAACCAGTAGAAACAATAATAATTTAAAACAGTCACCAGCGACATAAAAATATATCCTCAAGATTTTTTTTTTTTTTTAAAATTAGACAACATACAAGTTGCACATTTTATGCTCTGTTTTGTTTTCTGTGAAAACCCATCACTAATATACAAGGCTAGAAATCAACTTTTCTACCAACCTAAACTGCCTAGCAATAACTCAGACTCTTTCAAGGGAATCATTCAGCAGCAGGCATATAAATAACGGTTAATGAACTGCTATGCTATTCTCTCTAAGATACTTGGAAAAGAAAAATTGAAGTGCTGCATCTGAAAACAAGCCACTAAAAACACTTAACAACCTCTTCTGGCACCTTTTTTTTTTTTTTTCCTGCAGCCACAAGAATATGATTACAACAAGCCGCAAGAGTAACAGCTCTTTTTATGTAATCCTCCCTTCCCCAGCCGAATGGAGGTCTATAAGCTGCTTTAAAAACTCTTCTGATTTAGGATTCATTTCCAGTCTATTTTGCACTGCTTACTGACTTGCAGTTGTTCCTGTATTTTTTAACAACCATTGTTAGAACTATCCTCCCCTTGTCTTCCCAGCAGCTGTGTGAAGTTAACTCATACAAAAAAATAAAAATAATAAAAGTGAGTACTTCAGACATGAATACAAAAAATTGCTTTTTGGCAGATGCATCTTCAGAATGACAGACAGCAGACAAGACAAAGACAAGAAAGAAAAAAATGTAAGAAAGGAATTCAATGTGTAAGCAGTCAGACCACAGAACACCACAAGCTGGATTACCTCTTCAGCTGCCTTATCTTAGCAGTAAAGTCTTAAGCCACATTCAAGGTGCTTTATTATTTCCAATCAGAAAATGCAGCCTGAAAATATATAGTTCTCTTTCAAAAGAATCCTTGCCTTGAAATAATATATTTAAATTTGTCTTTGGATTTTATTTAAATCTGCCCTTGCATTTAGTACCTTGGATAAACAGAAAAAAAAAAAACAAAAACACACACAACAGGGGATCTTTTAATGGGAGAAGCATTGTATATTTGTTAACAATTTGAAATGTCACGAAAGTGTAGTATTACCTGCTCTTTCGTAACTGTACTCATTCTGATCTGAGCTTTCTGGTAAACATATTCGTGTGACTGGTAATCATGATTTTTCAATCAAAATATGCAGTAATGCACTGAAAATCCAGATAAAAATGTTCTTTGGGTATCTATACTTACAATACTATATTCCAAATATGCCTTAGGCCACCTTACCTTTTCTTCTTGTACCTCAAACACAGCTTCATGGACACTGCAAGCAAAGAGTGAGGTAGGCAAGTCACTTAAATCCATCATCTCTTCCAAGTCTTCTTCATTTTCTCCAAAAATCATCTGTTCTTCTTCTTCTTGGTCACTGCTATAGAGGTCCGACTGGCTGTCGCTCCAGGACTTCATAGTCTCTCTGAGCATCGCCCTACCCAAAGCAACTGTTTACGCTCCAGAGTTTCTAAAATGAGTCTGACATTCAAAAACAAACAAACAAACAAAAAAAACAAGTGTCATAATTTGCCAAGAAACCATATCTTCCATGACTGTTCTTTAAGCTGAATAATTTTACAAAGAACAGAAACCAACATGAAATTTGCCTTCTTACGCACAAAACACAAGCATTTTATCATATTTCAGCAAATGGGATTATAATAAACTTATTCCTTGAAGCAGTCACTGAGAAATGCCCTCAAATGAAACCGAAGGGCTTAAAAAATCCCTAATCCATCCATGCCTGCTGAAGTGAAAGACAAGTATTCTAATTAACAGCAAACACCCTCAACATTTTATTCCAGAAGGAGAAATAACTTGTGAAAACAGGAAAAAAAAAAATGTATTTTTATATATACATGTATGAAGTATTCCCACCCAGACAGCTTAGTGGGAGTAACGTACACTTTTTCAGCTAAAATTCAGGTTGGTCATTTAGCAGAAAGGCCAACACTGAGTATGAACTTGTCCACGCACACATGAAAGGTGATTGCTAAATTAGTTTAATTAGATCAATGCATCCTCAGTGCAGTCATATAAAAGCTGACTGAATTAATGTGGATTTGTGTGTAGCTGCACCAGTTCAACATTACACTTTTTTTCAAGCTATTAGAAAGCTATGAATAGCTAAACTTTCCCAGCACAGCAAAATCAAAAAGTAATTTTCGTAAAAATGCATTTCATCAACACAGAAAGAAGGAAATAAAAGAAAGAAAACACGTAGCTGGTAAAAACTAGTATTTTGTGCAGGTTGATTCATGCAGAAAGGAAAGAGAAATGGAAAAGAAAGTACACTGGCACAGAAAAAAACAAAAGCCACCACCTAGCTTTGAAGCACAGATTCCAAGATTGTGTTCTGGGCCAATCAGTCCAACATGCGAGAGGACAAGGATGTCTAAAATCAAGTCAAACAGTGTGCAGACAGAACTGAAAGTGAAATACTAGCCTTACTTTTTGCGTCCCCCCCACCACCACCTGACAGAGAGGAGTATTTATCACAAGAACCCCCTAACCTGCACATGACTGCTTCCAAAAGCTAGGTAACTGACAAATACAAGAACAGGAGACTTCTAAAACAAGACAATAAAGCATATCTGCAACAGAAAAGGGAAAGCTTAAACATATTGGTATGGAGCTGAATGATTTAAATTAATGATAAACAAGACTGGATACATGGAAATATACAGACCGAACATAAAATTCTTTTAAGATGTAATTAATATAACATCAGTGATTCAACTGACCTATGAAGCAGATGGAGATGCAAGGTTACAGTGATTTTCAGCATGCATGAACTGGTCCTACGGACTTAAGCAAAATTGTCCAGTTAGTGCTTAACCTTAAGGAAATTAAACTTGGGATGCTTGCAGTTACATATGCTGAACTCATTTCACCTACAGTTCTATGCAAAAGAAGCAACCACCAACTACTTTATCTTTGTATTATCCTCTTCAAAATACACAAATTAAAACAAACTAAGGGACAATTGTTCAGCAGCAGAGCTGAGATTAGAGCCCTGGTGACCCATCACAGAGCTGTCTTCTGTGCATCACAGAATATATCCAAGTGAATCTTTTATTGCATAAATATCCTTGAGATAAGGAAAATGTTGGGTTTTGCTGAGTGACAATTTGCTGTATTACGAAACACATCAAATGCTGTATAAGCATGCATTATTGCACAGAAGAGATGCTCTCAGGTAAAATTATAAAAATGGAGAATCGTCACTTATTTAGTTTTATAAAGAAGTTTTAAGAATCTTGATGAAAGGCATACAGGCTTTTCTAGACATACCATATCCAGCTTTATACATTACAAAAGCTTCACTGATTTCACTTTTCATTATACATGAATTCACCACGTTCCAACCTTTAATTACAGCAACAAAATGCAGTAAAGTTACTGTAGGATAATTTCTGCTCTGTGAAATGAAAGCGAGTCTCAAATGATGCGTGATCACAGTATTGGAGAGCTGGGGCAGCTTAAGCATCCCCAATGCCATGAAGCAGACTACAGTTTTTCTCAACGAGTAACAAAAATTGATTTACCGGAGAAATCATCTTGCTCCTTTAGAGAACAAGAGCAGGAACTTGGATGCTACTAAGCCACAGAAGAAAACACACTGATTCTCTTGAATTCCTGTAAGCAGTCTGTGGAGAGAGGGATTAACACAACCAATCTTAGTCAAAGTTAAGGAAATATTTTGCCAGTAAGATCAACAGTTCCATACAATGCACAGCACAGCATTTCTTGAAGCCGTAAAAAGCTAAATCCAAAAGGTTTCTGCAGATGGCACCGAACTATAAGCGTTACCTTGCATGTGTGAGATAAGAATGCACCACTGTTCTCATTCTTTAACCATACCCCTACAACTGAATGCTAGTTTTCCCTTCTTTTTTTTGTGTGCGTGTCCACGAACTCTCCTGAAATCACTGTATAATCACCATGGCTAGCAAGCACTGCAAAAAATAGGAAATAACTCCTCTGAAATACGAAAGAAACCAAGACAAATGTGCAACCGTCATGAAGGAACGAAGAACCCTTCTGCTTCAAGCAGCTGGTTTATATTATCAACTCGCAGGGCAATAAAGCAGACCGCCAAAACCCACATTTGGGCACTGTCTTAAAAAAAAAAAAAAAAAAAGTTTTTTTGTTTCGATTTTTAATTTTAAATCAGCAAGCAAAGCTGCTGCACGGAGCTCCGGAGGCGCCCAGCCCCG
>VZSV01000077.1:3426060-3452130 GCA_013398735.1 Nothocercus julius
TGCAGAAGAGAGATGACAAGAAAATACAAGTCATAGTTTTGCTGAGTATTCACCTAACTAAGCTGGGAGCGGGGACTCTTCTTCAAAATCCTTTCCCTCCCTTTGAAGGGGGCCACCACACTATGAATGAATTTTTGCACTGTTACCTGCTGTGATAGCTACTGTTGTGGACAGGATATAGCCGATGCTGGCAATCTGAGATGAGTCATACAGCTGGGAGGCTTGAGCCAAAAACCTGCAATACAATCACAGGTGATGTGGTTCGACTTGGGAGGAGCACACAAATTGTATAATAGTTGTCATGGCTGGTTTAGTACTCTTCCTTTGGGAACATATTTCAAAAGAATGATACTACATACTTGTAAGAAACCTCATTCTAAGAAACCTCATTCTCTTTCTTACTGCCCTGCAGCACCACCACTTGGATTGATAAAAATGAGAAATCAGAAAATGTTATTGCTGTGCTCGCAAAAGGAGAATGTTATTGCCACTGACCACAGGACCAAAATGTCACCAACATTTTAAACAAATTCTTATCCTTGTTGCTACCAGCATTTTACATTATGACAACAACAGAGGAAAAAGAAAAAATAGCAACATCAGTAACGCTCACACCACTTTGGTTTTGGCCAGGGCAAAGATAGCATGTTTGACCTCTCACCATTTCACTTGTACTTTTTTTTTTTTTTTTTTTTTTTTCTCCTCTCTCCCCTCTTTTGGGCAAATATTTGAATTTTGTATAATTTGGGGATCTAAACTACTTGGCAGTATGACTACATGAAATAGTAGAGAAGAACACAGAACACTCTTGCAGCCAGGATTTGAGAACAGGTCCCAGAAGAGAAACAGATAACTCCTCTCACTAAAATTTGCTCAGCATCCTCCAAATGAATAAAACAGTCTACCGACCCTCCACCGACCCTCTGAAGCCAGCACAGTTACAGGCAAGAGGAGAGAGAACGTGTCTTACGTCGCCTGAAAAATCGCTGTAGCAATCATGCACACCAACATGATATAAAATATAGGGTAGTTGAGCTGGAGGTTTCCTTGTATGGAGACAACAAGCATGCCTGCCACAGCCTTCACAGTCACAACAGTCATGGAACCTGTGAATATACAAGCAGTGCTGAACAACTGAGTGATGAGGAGTGTAACACTAAAAGGTAACTTGCACTTTCTGCTTTTTGGAGGCTATGTGTCCTTATGGGAAATAATCTTTAAGGGCAAAGATCATATGCACAGATCCTAAATGCTACTGCAAGGTATTGACTTTACCTACTTTGTAGTAACATTTCTAAATAAATGTCATAAATCAATTAGGTCAACAGAGCCACTTTAGTTAATTGTAGTTTACTGTTATAGTCCAATATGGAAATATTTTACAGGTCTATATCAACTTACCCAGCAAAGCTACCAGGAGAAGAATAACTACAATGTAGTTTGCGTTTTTCTCCTTGTAAAAATATAGTAGCAGGCAGAATATGATGATCTCCACAAGCTACAAAAAAGAAAAATTAGTATATTAGAAAGTGAGGAGCAAGGTGCTTGTGAGATGAGGGGGTGGCAGCAAATAGGACTCTGAACTAGTCATATACTAGAACAAATCAAAGAAAAAAAAAATAAAAAACACGATCCCACAAAATTACAGATCAAATTTAGCATGACCACAGATTTCAATTAGTTAAGATGCTAAGTAACTTCTGAGTTATTTAATAACTCCAAGAACAGAAGCATGGGACACTTTTGAGATTGTGTGCAGAGTAAAGGAGCAGATCAAATAATCCTGGCGGAATATTCATTTTACAGATCTCAGCCTGCTTTCCCTAACGAAGTTCTTCCCACAGTCCTTGCAACACGCATTGTATTTAATTGCCAAGCCTACTCCCTACAAAGACAAACAAAAAAATGCACACAACCACCAAATCTCCCAAACTTAGCATTATTGTCAGTAGGAACTGAATGGCTCCTGAAAAAGGTACTCTAGAGGACTAGAGGAAAAAAAAAAAAAAAAAAAAAAAAAAAACACACACAAACACAGATGCGAGTGTGATATTTAGGTATCTCTGGAGCAGCTGCTCTCTGCTGCCATTAACCTACTGCCACAGGCTGTGACTGGCAGGTCAGAGAGAGCAGATCTTCTAAAAACCTTTCAACTAAACATACTTAAATCGTACAAGTAACTCGGACAAAGAAGGTAAAGGTCCCAAATTGTGCATGCAGGTGTCCACATGCACTGCAGCATAGACATGGGCAAAAGTTTGCATAGGTTCATTAATATTGATAAGAAATACAGCTATATAAGAATAAAGAATGCTTGAAATGCAAGTCCCAATCAGGCATAGAGCAGAACACAACTGTGCCACATTTTATGGGCCATCTTACCATATACAACAGAAATGGCCAGCTCACTAAATGCCTAGTGATATTCTCTCCTGTCATCTTCTCATGACTATTAGGTCCAAATGTTATCAGCAGATAAGTTCCAACAATGGCCAAACCACAGCCTACAAAGGACAAAACATAGCGCCCTTTGGCAACCAAAGGAAAGAAAGAGAGGACAAGGTTAGTGTGTTAGTACAGATCTGTGGAGTTAATATCACACATGCACAGTGACCATTAATAACATCATGCGGATTCCTGTGCATGACTCACTCCTCTGCCCTTCGTGCCCCATTTTCAAAAGATTAGAACCAAACCCTCCCCGGGTGATGCATGTGCTGCGAGGGAGGGAAAGAGCTCATAGCAGGGAGCATCTGTTAAACAAATAGGATCTTGGAGACGTGCAGCTGGAGCCTGCCCTGCCTGGCACTGCCTACAGGCCATTTTTCAGGAAAGGGAAAAATGATTGCCCCAGTTCTGCAGACCCATGAAATTCAGCTGATTCAGCTGTGCCTAGACTATTGCAGAGTCAAGGCCAAGGCTAGAGCTTCAGCCTGCAGAGCCAAGATTTTTAGATCCTTGTAATAAAAACCAGCATGATTTTTAGATCCTGATAATAAAAATCACCTCTACGTGTTTCTGAGAACAACGAGACAACATGGCAAGATTCTGCAGATTTGGCACAAGTCAGGAAAACAAGAAAATTCATTTTCAGCAAACAGCAGAACAGGCATTATAGCTAGTGGAGATCTTGCCATCCCTCCAATTATGATTCCTAAGAGGCCAAGCTGTGTGCAGGATGGCTTGTAAACAGAGAGGAAAACTAAAACCAGAGGAAAGCTAAAAACAAAACAAAAGGAACCGTGTTACTTACTTAGAAAATCCTTGGGCTTCCATTTTTCTTTAATAAATATAATTCCTATGATTGCACTAGCTATAAAAATAGAAGAAAAGCAAGAAAAAATGGGGCAAGTTATATTTTTGCCCAGTTATCAGCACTCATTTCACATTTAAATGCACACAGCCTTGCACAACAGGCATCTCTCTCCACCTTACCTACAAGGGACACGGCACTGAGTGGCACAATCAGTGAAAGAGGAGCAAAGGCATAAGAGGAAAACACTCCCAGTTCTCCTAGCACAAGCAGAAACAGTCCACACCACCATGTCTTGGTTCTGAAGTAGGCTCGGGGGTCCTTGGAACCTGCCAGTCGGATGTGGGTGTATTTCTAGAACAGAAGACGGGCAGAGAAGTTTTGGGGTATTTGATGCTTTTTAAACTCAGAACGCTCAGGGCAGGATCAATATTTGTTTCACGACGCTTACCTGGAGGTTGAGTGCAATACTGATAACAAGATGTCCAAAAATAGCCAGCAATGCACCAATCAAGTTCTCCTGTAAAAACAACGTATAGAGATATATACTTACCCACCAGACCCTGAAGGAGATGAAGGTTTTACTCAACCAGAAGAGATTTTTAAAAACAGTTCCTAGATCAGCTGTCACTAAAACCCCCATTATCTTCCACCCTGTCTAGGCAATTCAGGCAAGTTCCATGTGCCTCTGTTCCAAAACTGTGAAACTCAAGTGAAACTCAACTCAACTGAAAAACAACCCTCCCTTAACTGACAGTCCTTATGAAAGCCTTAAATTAGCATGCATGTTTTTGTACTCTTTGCAGTTTCTCGGAGAAAAATACAACATATATGAACATATATGAACCGCTTATTCCAAAGCGAAAGACAACAAGTAGACACTCCTGGCAATCTCCCAAGCCCCTCTCCATTAAGCATTCCTATCTCAGCACTAATTCCTTTTTATCCAAAGATAGAATTTGAAAGAAAAATATATGTAAAGCAGGCTGAACCACAAAGGAATGTGCACAGAAGAGTGTCTTCTGATTAAACAAAAGAGCCTGAGGCCAAGCCAAGACATTTAACATCTGTGTTCCTCCAACTGCCTAAATCTCATTAGATGTCATTAGCATTTTTCATTTCAGTACAGGTCTCCAAGATACAATATACTTGGATTGTGAATAACTGAGTTCATATTTGTATGCCTCCTCCAACAGTAAATATACTATCCCTGCTCTTCGCGTACAGGATAAAACAATGACTGATCAAGGGTAGAGCCACTTGAAGATAAAAAGACATCTCAATTACTGACACAGGCACCACTGAGCATGATTTATTGCTTCTAACCACCCGCAGACATCCACCTGATCTGTTAATTGCTGTTAGGTCTTTCTCCGTTTTGTCTAGCTTTTCAAGACACAAGATTTCTTTCTTTCGTTCACTGCTTACACGCATAGCGTGTAATAAACAGGGGCCTTCAGGCATGGCAAAATACAGAGATAGTGAACTTCTCACAAAAACTAAGTCAAATACAATACTGCATTAAGCTTACTTGAACAGATAAGGCCTTTTAGGGGTACCCTGGGGTAGAAATCTGACCTTGTAAGAAAAGGAGTCTGTGTGTGGCTGCACAGAAACTGCTGCGGTGGCCAGTGGAAGCTGCTGAAGTTGCAGATTTGGACCACTGCCTCCTTCCATTTTGGTTTACTGGAGCGTTTGCTTTTCAGCCTCTTCAACGCTGGAAAGGCTCTTTAAAGACAAGACTGAGACTCTGGTGGAACCACTTCACCTGGAGCTTTGTACCACTCCTTCCTTTCCATCCCGTTTGCCTTCAGCAAAGGATGACCAGGTCAGTGAAGCACAAGGAACCTCTCTGTGGGGTATCTGTTGCTTTTCGTCCCCCTGTAGTAAGCCGCGATGAGAGAGGTGTGCCAGGCAGAGGTGTAGATCAGCCAAAACTTCCAGTGGGCTAGTGTGATAGCAAGGTCATATTCCTCCAAATGACACTAGAAAAGACTAAGAAGAAGGATCAGGTCAAATGAATGACGTGGCACAAAACCTGCAACGAAATCCTGCCACAAGTAGGCCACAAATCCTACACTTTCATAGAAAAATCCCTGCTCTCAAACTAGTATCTGCACATACCACCAGGGAAAGAAAAGTTTAAACAACTTATCAGAATGTCTCAAACATCAAAACTCACAGTGTCTGGTTTACTTAAGCTGACAAACCAGGTGAAGGCACCAAGGGTGACTTATAATTGACTTGTACTTAATATCAGGCCTTCTCTTTGGGAAGCTCTAATCAAAAGGCACCTGAAGTCACCCAAACACTGCTCTTCTGTTCCCAGCTGCCTGCTGACCTCTGTTGTTTGCTCAGGACACAGCATTACACCTGTATTGCAGGTGACAATGCTCCTGCTCACCTAAACAAGGGTCATCTTAGTGCAACGGCCGGGAGCAGAGTTTGAGGCTCATTCCTTGGGGAACCTGCCTGTGATCCTTGCACACCTTGATGGTTCCTTTCCCCAGGGACCTCGAGAAACCTCAGCAACACGAGGAAGTGATGGCAGTGGATAAAACCAGCCACATGGAGAGGGGCTTTGGACACCCTAGGGTGCCACACTCAGAGGCGATGAGTCCTTCTCGCTTTACCAAAGCTCCACCTCTAGTCTCAGGCATGGGACACTTTGCTCACGGACTCACCTTGAGGCAACACGACCCACCATCAAGGCGCCCAAGGGTGTCCAGCACCTCCGACACTGGGGACACACGGCAGCCCAGCTGCGAGGAGGGCAAAGCCCCTGCCACGGGGCCGAGCGGTCAAAACCCTCTGTCGTGAGGGGACAAACCCGCCCTGTGGCAAAGAGGGGAGGAAAGGCAGATCCTCCCTGTTGCGAGGGGACAAAACCGCCCTCTGAGAGGCCGACGGCCCCCAGGCCAGGCCGCGGCGGGGTCCCCCTTCCGGGCTCCCCTCACGTAGGCGACACCGGGGCCGCCCCGGGCCCGCACTCACCCGCTCCCGCCGCGGCTGCCCCGGCGCCCTCACCTCCGGCCCGGCCCCGCCGATTTGCCGACAGCCCCGTCACTCCGCGCCGGCGCTGCCAGTGGCTGCCGGCGGGGCCGGGCCGGGCGCTACCCAGGGGCCGGACAGAGGCGCAGGCCGTGACGAAGCGGGCGGCGGGGCGGGAAGGAACGGCCGCTCCCTCCCCCAAAGCCACCTTAAGACGCCTGCGCACTCGAGCCTGAGCCAGGCCACCTTAAGCAGCGGCGCGGGCTCTGAAAGCTCGCCCGCGATTGGGCGCGCGCCCAAGCGCACAGTGTAAGGGGGTGAGTGATTGGAGAACAGTGAATTCGGCCGTTGTCGCGGCAACCGCACCGGGCCTGAGCGCCTCGAGTCAGCACGGCAGGTTGGGCCGGGCACCGGGTCCCGCCCCACCCCACCCCACCGGGCTCCGCGCCGCCGCATCTGGGTCCCAACCTCCCTTCCCGGCGTGCCCCGCCCCGCCCCTCACCGGCAACGGCGTTCCCGGCATGCACCGCTGCCCGCCGCGCCCGGTGGAGGCGTCTGGCGCGGCCTAGTCCCTCGCCCAGCACCCCGAGAGGCTTCCGAACGCACGACGGGGCCGTAGCGAAGCCCTTTGCCCCCTCCAGAGTACCCCGTGGTGATGCCTCCTTCACCCTCAGCCTCCCTTGCTGCAGGGATGGAGGCCCTGGCACCGGTCCCACTGCGAGTCCAGTGGGGCTGCAAGCATCCCCGAACCACCGGTGCAGAAAAGCAGGTTGATGGCTGCGGTTGTGGCACTGCGGCTCTGTGGAAACATCCAAGCAGTTCTTTGAGGCTCTGCGTGTTAACGTCAGTGGTTGGTGTTTCAGACGCAGAACAGTGACGCCAGAGTCTTGCGGTTGATGCGCCCCGGCCCTAACTCCGTAACATGGGTACCTGCTGCAAGAGCCTCTCCTCGGATGCTCTTGGACAGTCAGGAGGAAAACAAGGTACACTGAGTGAACAGAAACACTTCAACAACCATTTCGTGGCTGAAGAAGAAACCAAACTGTGCAAATGTTTTTCTTTCAAAGCAGAGCAAAGATTCATTAATGAAACCAATCATAGGAAGTGACATATAAGTCAATCTATATCCAACTGGGGACAGTTAAACCAACCCCCAAAAAATGACCAAGGGATTAAGAAATGTCATCAAATCATAACCCTCCAGTTCCCCAGGCAGTGGCAAGTCTGTTCCCTTGCTCTTGTAGCCCTGACTACCTCCTGTCCTGTCAACAAGCACCACCGTAACACAAGAGCCTTTTCCCTAGCAGTGTCTCTGGCCTCTCCCCTGTACTGACCTCTCTGCTAACTGCAGAGCTGCCCTTTCTCATCCCATGTCAGAAGCATGCCTACGTTTCCACTGAGCTTATATGTAAAATCTCCTCTTCCTGCACTATCGCAGCTCCATGACTGGCAGTAATAACACAAGTCTGGACGAGAAGAGGCAAGGATTTTTTTTCCCCAATGTCTCTGAGAGACACGGCGATTTGAAAAAAACTTGCAGCTTCTGCCTCAAAAATAATGCCAAGCCAAAGCCTCTGGATCGAGGCCTGTGGAGGATGCTTGGGAGGCACTGGCCAGGTCGGGATCAGACTGAGCTGTCAGGAGCAAGGGGCGCTTGGCACCTTCCTCAGCAAGAAATGAGCTGCTAAAATAGCTGCTAAAATGCCTGACTCTGTAAATGAGAACATACCACAAGAGTTATTTAAGTTCACTGAGTCACCCCATCATCAACACTAAAGTGCTTCAAAGTGCTTTTTTCTTTTTTTTTCTTTGCTTCTAAAATAAAACAGGGAAATTAAATGCAGAAATGACTGCAGATTTCTTGACTTGAATACTGCATTAATGTTATATTTGCCTTTAACTTACACATCTTACTTAATATGAAAACTGGTGTTGCAGTTACATGTTTCCTATATCTTCATATTCAGAATTTTGTTTTCATTGTCTGTTCCTTTTAGGTTACAAGGTTTCCTCCGGTCCTTATAAATACCGTACAAAGGTAGTCTTAGACTCAGGAAAAAAAGGATTTAATTCTCAATCAAAGAGATTTCAGTATAGCCGGGTGAGTAACAGTGTTTGAAGTTTATGTCTTTGTTTTGATTTTTTTTTTTTTTGCAACTCATAATGATCCTGTCTTGTAATCAAGAATAGCAACTAAGTGTAGATTGTGGTTCTTAATTTGGCTTTGCAGTCACAACTGTTAACTGTATGGCAAAAATATTACTGGTTTAAACCTTGGAATTATCCCACAGCTAGGACCCTCATCTTTACCTTCTCCCCATTGGTCACCCACGCAGGTTTGCCCCAGTCCCATTTCCAGACTTGCAGGGCTCTCCAGGACATATACATATATTGCATCCCTCCTGAAATTCAGGAGCAAATTCAAATAAATCACTAGAATTAACTCAGCCTTATGCTTGTGTAATTTTATCAGAGTATGACTCCTCCCATCTTTTGATATTCCTCACCCTCATCTTTTCCTGGCTTGTAGGAATTAAAATGGTACATCTGTTATCTGGCCAGCAGAGGGAAGCAGAAAGATACTGTAAAATCCTCACGCTTTCCCAGCCTGTTCTAGTAGGGTTTCTTTTTAAGTCCAGCCAGCAGTTGCAGGTGCCAAGGGCCTCCTGTGCTTCCTGGATCCAGCTTTCAACTACTTCCTTTGCTGGTGAAAAGAGGATGCCTGTCCCTGCTGACAGTCTCCTGCTGTCTGGGGACTATGTGGTAATGCCTAAACTCTGAAAATTAAGTGTATTCAAAATTTCTGTAACTTTGTGTAAGGTAGGTAAAGTAGGTAAATCAGGGGAGTATTTGGCATCTTCCTTCTTTCTTCTTCTGCCTTTGGCATCTTTTCTTTCTTCTCCTTGCTTTGATCTCTTCCTCCTTGTTTGCCTCTCCCATCTCAGAGGTATCAGGAGTATATTATCTCAGGATTGAATAACAGCAATCAAGGACGTAAAGGACAAAAGATGAGGGAAAATGATCAAGGTAGAGAAGTTGCTTAAATACCTTCTGTAGGCGCCATCAGTCTGTCTGGTCAGCTTCCAGGAGTTCCAGATGACCTGATGCTAAGTTCTGACTAAAAGAGGAGCAGCGTAGTCTCCAGGTAGCTTCACAAAGCACTCCCTTCCCTTTGAGAATTTCCTGCTTGAAGGGCAGAGCAGGCAGAAAGCCAAACCACAAGCTACACAAGGGCTTGGCTGATTCTTTAAGCTTTATCCCTAGAGAAAAGTTACCGCACCAGGTAGGGGAGGGGAAGTATTAGTTCCATTAACACTACACTTTTCTGGGGCTGCTTAGTTTCCTCCACCAAAACCACTTGACTCTTCAGCATAACCCATTTTGGAGCACATTCCTTTAGTAGGGTAGTCAGGGATAAATGCCAGTACCTGAAGTATATCCACTTGTAATTTAAGCAATATAAAGAGCTTATTTGCTTCTCAGTGTCTGACCTGGAATACCTAACAGGTGAGTTGACCCACTTTTGTGATTGTGCCAGTTTAGCACTGTACCCACACAGTCCTGTGGCTACCAGAACACTGGAGTCTGTAAGGTACTTCTGGTGGAATTACTTCGTACCCAGTGCTGTCTTGTATTTGCTGGAGTAAGTTTCAAAGCATTCAAAGGACAAATTGATGTGCAGCCGCTTCAGCAGGACGTGGATTTCCAAGGGCACAGAGGTGTCTAAAGTCCAGGTACTTTCAACAAGACTGAGCTGGTGCTGGGCACAGCAAATGCAGCGCTGGACACAGCGGATGGCTCTAGGGCTCTGCAGTTGTTTCCCTGGCACGTGCTAACCTGGAAGGTGCTAATCAAGAACGTGCTGCCAAAGAGTAACTCCCCTTCATGTGGGCCACCATCCAAGCCTCATCAGGCCAGTCACCTGGAGCAGCCAAACCCGGGCAGCACCGGTGAATGGAGCTTGCAGGTACCTGCAACTTTTTATCAGTTACTTTGGAAACTCGCTGCAATTCTAATAGCCAGTTGTAGCAAATGAGACCAAAGTGGCCTCCCTCGGCACAGCCCTCTTGTCCGTGGAGCACAGGGTGGAGAGCCTCGAGCACATGGCAGGGCTTCCACACGACAAGGCCGCATGGAGATGGTAGCCCAAGTCCCCAGAGCAGTACAGCAGCTGTCCTGCTTGTCGCTCTGGGGCTTCCTCAGAAATAGGTAGCTCAGGATCTCTGCCTGCTCCATTGCTCTGTGTGGACAAGAGCTTAGTTCAGAAATCTGTAAATCTGTCGTTCTTGAATTGTCACATAGGGGCTAACTAAAACAGCATAATGCTGAGCACCGCTCCCAGAGTTGCATCACATACCTCAGCTGTCAGTCCTGTAGCATTTTCCTGCAAAGAAAAATACACATTTTTTTTTTCTTTGTAACCCAGGTGACAATTTTATGAGGAAGGCCCAATCTGCAAAGATTGTGCATGCTGAAGACGGGACATCTGATTCCTTAGAATATTCTTCCAGTTTTAATTGATCACCATCTGAATCCAACTCTGAAATCATCAGAACAGAAAGGGACTCACTTCTGGGCTTCTCTCCAAAATAGTTTCCATTCATAACTGGCAGACAAGGCAATTAGTGAAGGTCACATAATGGTAGCATACTGTTAAAGGTCAGGAACATCCCTTCTTTCCAACCTCCATACCAGCATCATCTAACATTTATGTTGGTAAAGGACAATCTCTTTCATCTTGCATGATCCCAGATCTGCTAAATCCCACTATTTTTTTCTGGGATTGGCAGAAGTAGATCGTGTTACTAAAGGCATTCAGCACTTCATGGGACCACGCCTGAAAAGCTGAAGGTGTCATCACGTATGACATAGGCTGGTTTTGATTTATTTGGCTCTATAAATAGAATCCCGCCCAGTTCTCTTTTTGAAAAGCCCAGAAAAATACAGAGTCAGGAAAGGTGTGGTGACTGCAAATAATGCACTCTGCCCACATGCTGAATTAATTAGGTCCAACTTAGATATTACAGGTGAGATTTTAGAGTTGCTGTGGCTCCCAGTCTATACAAATTGCCTGTAAACAGTAGGGAAATTTGATCTTCCTCTTACTCAGAAATGCTATTTTTTTTTCCATGCAACTGGAGACTTGCATCAAAAGATTATAATTTTGAAACAATGAAAACATCTACCTTAATGCACAATTACAATGAAAGCAGAAAATTTATGGTGCAAGTGATGGGTTAGAAAATGATACAGAAAATATAATAATGTCATTATATATGCTGTGAGTACACCTTCAGCTGGAATGTTGTGTTCACTTGTGGCCTCTTCAAGTCTAAAAAAAGGCTGAGGGAGAAATAGACTCAGTTTAGACATACAAAGATTTCTAAAGAAAGAACCAGTGTGTTTTGGCCTATGCTCAGAAAGATGAAGAGTGCGGACTTGATGAGGAGAGGAGCTGTCCCATTAACCACAGTGGGAATTTGTGCCAGTATCTCAGTGCATCTGTCCCAGGAGGGTGGTTGCTAATGCAGTTTGGTCACCAAACGTGGTATTTCTCTTGCTAGAATGAAACTCCAGGCCCAGGATTCTATAATGTCGCTCATCATTCTGCTGAGAGCAACAGCATCTCATTGTCTCAGAAAGGAACTGGGTATTTTCCTTCTCTGGTAAGAGGAAGCAGTTTATTCCAGACTCATTTCCAAAGCCACTAAGTCAGCTAATGCCTTTGTATTGACTTCAGTGGACTGTGAATCTGGTCTTTAACCTACTCCATTGCTCTTGTTTTGAATACCTATTTAATATTGTATTGGGGATGTTTCTAAAATGGAGCCAAGAAGGAAAATCATTTCTCACTGTTGATAGACACAGCTATAATTAAGCTTGAATTCCAACAGGGAAGCTACTATTTCATGTGCTCTTACCTTTTAAACTCAATTCCCACACAAAGGTGGTCATTTTAATTTTGAATAAACTCTTTTAAGCAAAATTGGCAAAGCTGTTATTATGTTATACAGACATAGAGAAGGATTCATACGCACAGTATGTAAACTCAATTAAAATATTGTACCAGGTTGTTAGAAAGAGGCTAAAGTGAACAACCTCAGGATCTGTTCTAACACGAGATATAAGTGTAAAACCTTATGCAAGCTGTTGAGCTGTGCCCCAGGAGGAAGCAACCAACAAAATTCAGTAGCTGAAAAAGTAGACTCCCCTATTTCACCTTATAGAACTTGCAGTACAGTTTCTGAAATCTTTAAAATGCAAAGGGTGATTTGTCCTTAAAAATTACATTTGGTAACTTCCAGGCCTCAGGTACTTCCTGATTTTTTTTCTGTTCACCTACTGACAATTTTCTTGCTTCCTCTGCTTCCAGGTTGCACGCATTGCATGCAGCAAAATTGCAAACTATCCAGCTGCAAATGCCTACAGCATCCCATCATGTTTTCAGTCCAAGCAAGACTTTAGCACAGGAAACTCTAGCATGTTTCAACAACCCATTGCAAGGAAGATTGAGAAAATCCCCACACCAGCACCTGGTCAATACAATGTAAGGAAGGTTGTGGGCAAGGACAAAGGGGGCACAGCTGTGTGTAATGCTGGTTAAGAGTAGATATAAATATACACACACACACAGGTATGAAATACCCCATAGCACCCTGTGAGTTTTCATCGCCCAAATCCTACCTGTGTGTGTTGGTTAGAGAGGGCTTTTGCTAAGATGCTCCAGGTATGTGGAGTTTCACCTCTTTAACTGGTACTGGGTGTTGAGGTTCAACCTCAAAGCTGGAAAACAAGACTGCATACGTACAACTGACGTAACCGACTGTGCCCTTCCACTTGCTGTGGAGCTGTGCCAGTTTATATCAGCTGAGGACCTAGCTCTCAGGTTCAGTTCCTGAACCTCCTGCTGATTCACTCTTGTATAAGTCACTTAACTGTTCAATGCCTGATGCTCTCCACCCATGCCATGGTGACCAGCCTCACTGGGTGTCGTAAGCTTTAGTCCGCAGGAATTCACACTGTGTTTTGAGATACTGAAGTGGAAGATCTTAACAAAACACAAAGTGTTATTAGCAGTTACCCGATAATTTATAATAATATACACACTGCTATTGAACTTCCCTGGACCTTCAATAGTGTCCTGCTATAGCTGTGATTACTTTTGGATTGTTTTTTTACTATTGAGAGCAAGCTTTTTCTGCTCAACTACTGCCTCTCTCCTATTTAGATTGCACCCATTTCCTAATAAGCCTTCCCCTTTTAACCTGCACCTCAATAAAGTTATATCCACTGTGTGGCAGAACATGTTGAGTCTTTGTAACATTTGATGACTTTGCATAGCTGCTTAATACGAAATGAAGACAACACAATTTAATAAGCTTAATAATGAGCTTGCCACTCATAGCTGAGACATTTTCACTGGCTGCATGCATGTTCTTGAGGCAATTCATGCTCTTATAAATTAATTTGATATATTTTAAACATCAGCAAAGGTGTTTTAAACAAGCATGTCTTACCTCACAATTTGGGTGTGCAAATAGCACATACACAGACTTACTGAGACTCAGCTGACATGGGGTAATTGTGTTCACTTGTACATTTAAGCACTAAGACTGTGAACTTTCTTATGATGACTCAGTTTGGCTGAGTATCTGCCCCAGCATGTTCTAAGTTGATTAAACTAGTTTGCAGGCCATAATTATTTTCTATATCATAGTATAATGGATTCGCATCATATTATTTTTAACATTGTAAGAATTTGCTTCTGGGAATGGCCTTCTTGAATTAATCACTGACTCATGATTTACTGTACGAGATAATATCTAACCTACAAGAAGCAGAACAGGAAACTATCTATTTAAAAGATGGCAGTGCCTGATAATTTATGATTATAGACAAAGAGACAACTGAGAAGAAAAAGGTGGCCAGAACCAGCAGTTTTTACGTGATCACAGCTCTTAGGCAAATAATGAATTTCTAAGAACTGAAGGCTCTGCCCTTGAAGCAGCAACAACTGAAAATTAACAAATATTAAGGAAAAGATTGTGTGAGCTATAGGAAAATAGTGTCTCAAGCTGTCCTCTAAGCTGTCTTCAGCTCTGGGAGCAAACCTGATATTAAAATGAAGCCAGTTAATCATCATGACATTTGTAGGCATTTCACCAGCTTTAACATAGGAAAAATAAAAAAAGAGGGAAAGTCTTTCATGTTTAACTCTTATCTAGGCGTCTTCTTGCCACCTCCTCACTCTAGTGCTTTGACTGGACTCTTCCACTTACACCAGTGTGCTGTCATGCAGACAGCCCTTTGGTGTCTTGGCAGCATCACCTCAATTTCTGGGCTCAATCAGTGGCTTGAACCAAGCTGGACATTTAGGCAGAGCTGACATGGGAGAAGTCTGCACTTAAACACACAAAGCCACATTTTCTGCAAGAGTTTCAAATCCTCAGCAACTGTTGTGTAAATGCAGCTTTTACCTGCTGGACAGTCACAAAGAGACCTACCTACAATTGGTAAACACTCCCCAGTTTTGGCCCTGATACTGCCTACAGCTGTATCATTAGAACCATTCACAATGGAGACAACTGGATTTTACATGTGGCTTTTCCTTTGTTGGTAATTACCCACAGGTAAAGTCAATTCAAAGCTATTCACAAGCCCTTTTTCTAAAACAGACTTCTAGGGATTTCTGCAAGCGAAGCAACAGTGTTTCTGCCCATGCCGTGTTTGTGTCCAAAACCACAAGAGGATTAAATTTGGAAAAAAAGGGAAAATGGCCTTCTCCATGTAAGTGAAGTATTGAGCGGGTAGGACAGATGTTTCTGGTGATTTGGGGTCTGATCCTGCATGGCACAGACCACTGTCGCACAGTTTTGGGTCACTCAGGGCTTCTTAAGGCAACGATGAGTTTAAGCAGGTATCAGGGCACTAGTGAGTCTCCCTTCTGAGGGCTGTGGGTAGCCCCTTTGAATCTCTGCTGAGACAGCCATTGGAAACCATCCGATAGTTTTGAGTAGCCGTAAGGAATCACCAGAACACCCTACAGCTCCGTACAAATGCCAGAGGCCTCGGAAGAAACCACATTAGTGTATAATATTCCAGCTGCTCCGTACTCCGGCAGCAAAAGAAGGCTGCTCCTGGCCCGTTACCTGGTGAGGTCTAGACCTGGAGCGTGAGGGCTTCTAGCTTTGTAACCCATCTTACATGTTATCCCATGTGCAAGTTCCTTCCTGTTTGTTTGGTTCTTTAAAATTGCTAATATCTCCATTTGTTCCTGCACTCAGGATAAAGTTTAGTGCTGCCTTATCAGTGTCCCTCGAAATAAGCTCTGCCCGGACAGCACTTTTAAAATCCAGAAATGATTTCCCCGCATGATCCAGTTATGCCAGTTCTTTCTCCTTCTATTATGTTCACTGAGTGATGCTCTCTCATTCCTCAGTGCCACTCTCGTGACCTTTACATGAAGGGTATTTACATCCCTTTCCTGTTTGTTTTGTAGGTCACTACAACATCAGTGATTCCCCCATCAAGGTGTCTCCTAAGAGTATAACATCTTGCTTCAAATCAAAGACCTCCCATCAAACAAACATGGACAAATTCATTATGGAGTATGCAACCTATCAGCCACAGAAAACTATGAAGGAAGCAAAGAAAACTCCTTCCAGGTAAGTCCATCTTTAGAAGACATGCCACTTTTATAGGACATATGAAAATACCTCAAATAGCAAAGGAGTCCCGCATTGTTCCACTATATAACATGGTCTGATATGGGCAGTTATTGCCCAAGGTTTGCAGGAATTGCCTCAGAAATAGAAGTGCCGCAGTGCGTTGCCTTGGAGGGGAGTGCGGGTTGATAACACCCTGGAGCAGTGTATCAGAGGTACCTTTATCATAGAATCTCTCAGACATTTACAAACAGTAATTAAATAGTGCACCACCCGTATGATGTAGGGGTAATTTCTTACCCCATTTTACAGAACAAGAAGCCAGAGCACACGTGACCTGGAAAAAGGCCCTGAAGCTTCCATATCCCAGGCAGAGGCTTTGAGCACTAGCCTGTGTTTCTTTTGTGTTACCAGTGCCTAAACTCAGCCTCAGAGCCCCAGATCTGTGAACAACTGAACAGTGTCTCAGCAGACTCAGTGGGTATTTTCTGAGCCCCTGCTAAGGCTGGGAATTAGACCTCAAAAGCAGCTTGCAAAAATGTCAAGAACTTCTTTCAAGCTAGAACTTCCATTCTCATATCCCATTCTGCCCCTTGTTTCCAAGGGATTAAAGGCATGAAAGGAAACTCCCTTCCCCCAAGCCCTCTTCTCCCTTGGTATCGTATGAGAAGACAAATAAATCTGCCTATCAGCAAATTGTTCAAGTATATTTATTGTCACTACGCACTGACTTTGCCTGGCCTGAGATTAAGATCAACAATAAATTCCTAACCATGGAAAAGAATGAGAACATGAGAAAGCCCATGGCTCTCCTTACCCAACAGGTGTATCTTTACTACATCTCTCAGCAGCTGTATCTTACGACAGGGGCTTTGTAAAAGGAGTGGGAAGCTGTAGACAGACACAGAAGCAATGCCAAATGGCATTTGATAAGACAGAGGGGGCAAATTAAATATGAAGCGAGAGGATTGTCAGTCTGCTTTGCCAGAAAACACCAAAATGCTCCACGCCCATCTGCGAAGGTTAGAGCCAGTGCCCTCTCCCTTTTCAATCAGTAGGAGAGAACGGAAGGAACTCCCAGCTAGAGGCACTTGGCACAACTGTCTTGGCTTCAGCGTTATCTTGCTCTGGAGGAGCTGAGCAGAACCAGGCCAAGGTCTAGACAACTGGCAAGTCTTGTATTTTGCAATAAATAGAGCTGTCCATGGCACTGCAACTGGACCTGCTATGCCCAGTTCATTTCTCACAGATTTTGGCTTAGGACCTTTAAGCATCCACCTACCCAGGGCATTTAACTGAAACCACAGCCTCTATTTCCGGACATGAAAACGCCATCAATTCAGGACAAGTTTCTCAAGTCTCTTCTCTTTTGACAGGCAGAAATTCTGCTTGACTCTCTCTGCCCCAGCCATCCCACCCTGCAAGGAGCCTCCTCTGCCTGGGCCTGGCCAGTATGACCTTGTGGATTACAAAGGGTCTCCGAAGCAGAACCGCCCGAGTGCCGCATTTGTGTCAAATACAAGGCGATGGACAGGGGGAGCATCACTGGAAGGTTACCCTGGGCCAGGTAAAAATGAAAATTGTTCTTCACTGCTAGAGACACACCAAAACACTTTGCAAAGGTGACTATACAGCACTATTGCACACTCAGTAGGAAGGTAACAATGCAGAGAAGGTGGGAGAGCCCATCCACAAGGGCATGTAGACACACAAAGATCCACACCATTTCCAGAAGGCACCTAAAATCAGTAGGACATAGCACATAGAACCTTTTATGAATTGGGGACAGTGGGATTACAATGAGCATCAGGTGCCTGAATCCACCTGAAATCAGACCGCGGTCTCTCCTGACGCCTTTAGATGATCCAGTCTCTTTGCCTATCTGGGCTAAATAGTCTCTGAAGGGCACACAGGTACAATGTGGTGGAAGCAGGGCTAGAGTCCTGACTGCCACCTCTTTCTGACTTTTTGGTGCATATTTTATAATATTATTTTTAAGGGCAAGATTGGAAAAAAAAAACAAAAGTAAAAAAACCAAAAAAGTATGTTTGTAATGTCAAGACCATTAAAATATACCTGACTGTCAGTACATTTGACAAACAGGTTCTGTGAGTTACATTGCCTATGTAGGACTATCACACAATTCTGGCTGTTGGTACAACAGACATTTGATCTGGGATGTTTTACTGTTTTGGTGGAAAAGAGGAGCAGTTGCAGGGAGAGAGAAGAAAAGGCTTATTGTTACAGCAGAAAAAGCCTCCATGTCCCAGCTGGAGAGCAGCGTACAGAGCATCTCAGCACAGAATCTCCTCGACTTTATATCATTCCATTCTCTCCTCCATGGGCTTCCCCAACGGTTTCCAGACATAGATCTGAAAGAAGAAATACGTCCTGTAGCTTGTGATCTGGAAATGCCTGGTGAAGGGGAGGAGGGACAGCTAGAGAACATGCTGGTGCCATCAGTCCCTCGAGAACACTTAGTGGGCTTTTCTAGAGCCATATCCCGATCACATTCCACGTAAACGTGCCAGCTCCCTTCCAGCTGCTCTGTGCGCTATGCTAGGAGAAAGTCCCCAGCTAACATGAATTAATCTGTCTCTATTAAAGAAATAGAGCTAGGCAACTTTGTTCATGCTGAAGATCTGGCCCAGAATTGTTAAGAATCCTGTCATTAAATATAGGATCGAGGCAACCCTGAACATAATAAAGTGGAGTCTAGCCCAGAGTCCACAAACACCAAATTGTTAACATTAAACCCTAATTCTATGGCCAACACCCCTTTCCAGTAGAAGATGTGAGGACATTCACATATGCTGAGGGCTTCGGTACCTGTCTCATCAACCAGAAATTTAGTTATACCTGTCCTAGGAATAACCTAGGAGAAAGACGAGAAAGTGGAGCAGAGGTGTCCCCTCACTGACCTCATTGAAGATTTCCATATTGTGAGGAAGATACAAAGAGAGTTTCATTCCTGTACCTCTCCCCCTGTTGTTGTCCCCACTGCAATCTCTGCTCCTCTCTGGTATCCATCGCAGTGGATCTCCAGATCCAAATGTGATGTGTGGGTGTCCTAACAAAACATAGGATGCTGCTTTTCCCATTATGTCAATGGGGAACCACACCACACACCGAGATTCTCAGAGCTGCTTGGGTGGAGAAGCAAGGAATGAATAAGCGTGGGTAAAAACACAGAAACTGGGTGTTATTTGTACAACTGAACAGCAGAGCCCTCCACCCAGCAAGGTGGATACCAGAGCTCTTGCAAAACTCAGCTCACAGGCTGCTATATGTCTCTCTCTCATGCATCTTTCTCATTGTAGGTGCTTATTCCCCCAGAGCACTTGAGAGGGATTCCTTCATCTACAATTACAACAGCAAGTGGGTCCCAGTGCTGTGAGCAGGAGAGCCCAGACCCCAGAGGGAGGTTCTGCAGATGGGACTTTCAAGCTCTGCAGAGCACACGTTGACTCACAGTAAGTGGCCTGCAGGGTTGCCCCATAGTTCAGAACGCACTGAATATTGCAAGGTGATAGTTAGCTGGAGAGCTTCCACTTCAGCTGATGGTGACTAATTAATACAATTAATGAAAGCTGCAAAACCCTCCTCTTGGTGTTGTCCTCTGATAAACCAAGAAGAATTTCTTCCCCAGTAGCTACTACAGGAGCTACCACAAGCAGGGAGACCGGGGTGCGAAACGGGCAGAGGAGGCAAATCCTGCACTCCCGCTGCGCTCGCTGGAGGACGGACACGGGGCTTTGCCGCACGGTTCAGGCCTAGGGGCAGCCGAAGCACCACGTGCAACATGAGTCGTCCCCCGCAACGCGGGCGCTGTGTGCCCAGACACCGCCAGGCACCTTGCACGAGCCGGCCGACGTGAGCCTTTCGGACTGCAGTCAGCACAAACCAGCTGCTCGCTGTGCAGAGCCGGGGCTGCTCCGGAGGAAGCGTCTCGCGCTCTCAGCCCTTTGCACAACACCAGTGGGTTCATACTTTCACACGACCTTTGCTCTGTCAAAGGTGAATCGCCTTCATCACTCGTATCTTAATCTTCAAAAGGAGCTGGTGGGCTCCGGGCAAGGAGTCAAGAATGCGTTCGCATATTTGGGAGCTCTGCTTTACGCAACCTCTCCAGCAACTCGCCTTTGCTGGAAGGGATGAGCGATACTGAGCCAGTCAGCAAAACACCCGCCCTCGGCAGGGGTGGCAGGGGCGGTGACTCCGGCTGCTTTTACGCTGGCGTGAATCAACTGGTGCTTCCCTGTGCACAGGGACGTTACCGTGGTCTAAAATCTGACCAAATCACCCAGAACTCACATGGAAGAGGTGCCTGGTTCTCTGCCTCCAACCTGCAAACAGAAAGGAGAGTCGTTTGTAGGGGCTGGCCCAGCACAGCTCCAGCCAGGGCACTGCCCACGCTGCAGGAAGCTCCAGGAGTTTGCCCTGATATTCTCTGAGGCAGAAACCTTGGGCAAGCTGGCGGGGCGTCCCCATCACCATCCATTTGTGCTTTGCACCAGATCCTTGTGTTCTAGACCTCTCTGCCCCATGCGAGAGGAACCTTCCCATTCTCAGGGGAAGGTCCCCAGCTTGGCCAAGCAGCTGGGGAATGAGGAAATGGCAGGGCCTCCACTGCCTGTTTGTAGGCTGGACCTCTCCCTGTTTCCTTCTTCCACACAGGGAATTTCTGCCCAAGCCTTTAGGTGAAGGAACTGCTAAGGAAGAGAAGAAAGCAACTGGGTCGGGGTTGCCCCCCTACAGCAGGGCAATTAACTGCTGTCCCCGATGTCTGTGCTGTAGCCTCCCTCTATCCTGAGGGAGGGTCAGCCTCCTCCTGATCGACCTGCTCCTCCTCCCCAAGGAGGCCGGGTGCTTCTGCCGCACGGGCAGCAGGACCCTCTGCTCTTACCTTGGCAGCCGGCACTTGCCTCGGTGCTCAGGCAGTGCCGGGGCCCCTCGCAGGACACGGTGCTGCGCGCTCGGAGCTGCAGGCGTCCCCACGGGAGGAGCGGCGCTGCCTGCCCAGCCGGCACACGACGGGATCCGGCAGCCACTGGAAGCACCTGCAGGGTTCAGCGCCATCAGCCCAGCCGTGGGCTCTAAAAGCACGGCCAGTCTGGGGGGGATTCTTGGCACAGTCTTTTGAACTGCAGCGAAACGATACTGCAAAGAAGCTGCAAGCGCAGCCTCATGGAGCGAACGCTCTGAATCAGAGAAATTCTGCTGAAGAGGGAGTTGGTGATATGAAGACAAGCGGCCAGGCAGAGCACTGGGAGAGATCTCCCAAGGCTGATAAGCCTCGGGATTTATCTAAGCTTCAGCTGAGAGGCCCTTCTCATCATGATAACAACACTTAGGTAACCTGCAATGCACCAACCCGACGCGCTTCAAAATTTCAATCCCTCTGTCCAGCAGGAGCAGGGCTCATCTCCAGTTACCAGTCACAGTAAACACTGCTGGGGAAAGCACAGGATGAGGCAGGAGAGAAGTCCTCCAGCCTCAGGGGTTAAAAGACGAGAGAGAGAGCAGAGGCCCCGACCTTGGGGATCTTTTAGCTAATGGGAAGCAGCTGCAGACGACTTCCAGCACAGGGGACAGGTGAGAGAAGCCCTGGCAGGTGAGAGGCAGCAGCTGTGAGGAATTTGGGATGCAAGAGGAACATAGGGAGGAAGAGGGAAGGTGACTGTGACCTGGCAGAGGACCGGCCCTGGTTTAGGTTCATTCCTGCCACGTGATCCCAGCGCCCCTTGGCAGCGTCCGGCCCTCCTCGTGTGTCTGGGCCCGTTTGTGCAGGCAGGGGGTGGCAGGCGGAGCAGCGCGTGGCCCTGCCAGGGCACCGAGCCGGCCCCCACGTGATGCTGCCCCTCCCCAAGGTGAGGGCTGAGCTGGGCTCTGAAGGGCAGAAGGAAAAAAGGATTTTTTTTTCTTGACTTGTTTAAAACATCACCCAAGCTGGGAAAGGTAAATCCTGCGAGCAGTTGTGCTCCATCCAAGGGATGCGCCCGGAGGCGCCGCGACCTGCGCCCGTCCGCGGCAGGAGGGGAGCGGAGCCTCTGCTCCGCGCAGGACGAAAGCAGCACCAGCAGCGGAGTCACGTCAGTCACCCGCCACCCCTTCCTGGAGGGTTTTACACTGACAAAGGTCTCATGCTCCGACCCCACAGCGCGTCCCGAACAGCCGCGAGCCCTTGCTGTGCTGCTGGGGTTGCCTCCCTGCCCGGCCCGACACCGTTCCCGCCAAAGCTCCGCGCGGGGCGAACGCCCTTCGCTTTCCGTCTTTGAACCTTTATTGCTACGGAATATCCAAAACGACAAAACCAACAACACAGTTACAAAAGGAGTTCACGGAGAAACGTGAAGCAGCCTGTGTTTGAAATGCTCTGTCACCGTACCGAGTCAAATATAAAACAATGCATATTTAAACATATATAAAATACAAAAGGAACAATACATCAGAAATGTATAAACAAGGGTTAGGGAGGCCTTCATGGTATTTACAGTGAGAGACACGGCAGGGTGGGGGGCATGGGAGCAGGCAGTGTCCGTTCAACAGCGAGTTTTCAATGTATCTGTGAAAATCTCTGCGGAGAGAGAGACGCTTGGAGCTGGGCTCAGCCCCACTGGAAATGGTTTGAGGGTTCTGCATGACTGATGGTTTGGGAGGAAGCCAAGGCCTACGGTTGGAGCCGTCATGGCCAAGGCAAACAGCGAGCAGAGACAGTCCCCCGGCTCTGCCCAGGCTCCCTGGCAGCCGGGATAGTGTAGCTGCGATCCCAGCTGGGAAACAGGAGGTCAGGCCCATTGCCAGAGGGGAATAAAATAAAATAGAATAAAAAATAATAATAATAAACTCAATAGAGAGAAGTTCATGTTCACATCGCTAACAGATCTTCCCAGCAGTCTCCGGCCCGGCACCGCATGGCCGGGGCCTTCCCGGAGGCAGTGGATTCAAGTAGAGGCAACGAGTTGAGGCACTCGGCTGAGCTCGGTTGGATCAAACTTGCCGGCTTCGAGGGAAGTCCCAGTAAGTGCTGCCCGTGGCTCCTTATAGCTCCTTGAGGATGACCTGGACCTTGTCCTCAGCTTCCACCATGTCTAGGAGAAAGGCCATGTGGTTGCTGTAGTGCTGGATGATGTTGTTGTCCATGTTCACCAGGATCCTGTGGGGGAAGGAAGAGGCTGGGTCAGAGCCGGCGCAGCTCCAGGCGCGCAGAGCAGCTCGGGAGCCGCGGCCGGGCCTCATCATTGCGGGGAAGTAACGGGGCAGTTTCCCACCACCCCATTGTGCTTCCATAAATCACAGGTGAAATTTATAACTGAGGAAACAGAACAAATTGTCTGTCTGTGCAGAAAGCTCACCCCCTCCAGCTTCCTGCTGGGGTCATTAATGGGGCGATTGCATTAATTAGGTGATGCTGCAGAAGCCAAGAGCGAGAACAAGAGAAGGAAAAGGCCGAGCACTGAGAAGGTTCCGCAGGCACCGAGAAGGGCCCTGTCGTCCCTCGGGGGACGCGGTGGCCGCAGCCACACGGGCCGCCCGCCGCCCCCGCGGGGAGGCTCTCGGAAGCTTCCCCGATCCCCGCAGGAACCTGCCTTTTCCCTAGAGCCCCTGGAGCGCGGCCTCTCCGGCCGCTCCGACTGGTGCCCTGGTGAGGCAGCGAGGCCACCGCGGGCGGGTGTCACCGGAACAGCCCGTTTCTCTTATCTCCAACTATCCGGGTGCAGGAAGCTGGAGAAGTCAGTGCCTCTTGCGGCCGCGCGATTTCTCAACCACAGAGCATCCCAGAGAGGGCTGATTAGGAATCTAAGCCCTGTATTGTTTTTTCCCAACCAAACCTCACCAAGACACGAAATTACTTATTACTGCTCTTGAGTCACCCTGAGATTAAAGTTCACCAGGATGGGGACATCGCGCTAACGAAGCCCATGCTGATGGTCGGCCCCCACCTGCCCTAAAACCAGGCAGTGCCACTCAGCTTCACTGGTTTACAGCAGATGAAGATCTAGCCCTCAAGCTGTAATTATCAAGACAGGATTGTGTAAGGTGGAGCAATAGGATAAAAATATTTAAACGGAAATTAAATCTGGGAGAGCAGGGAACAGTATTTGATCCTGCAGTCTAGAAGACTGGAGAAAAGTTTGCATCTTCAGCAATAACCCATGGCATCAAGTCTAGCTTTTGTTGTAATCTAGTTGTCAAAATATTTGATCTAATTTCCAGGTATTGCCTACCATGTTCATGAGATGTCTCTTTGCCTCCATTTTGGAGAAGTGATGTAAAGGACACCTGCCTGCTCTCCCTCCCAGTCATTATACAGCAATCACCACTTAACAGATCAAGTAATGAGCAAAACCAGAGCAAAACAAACCAGAGGTGGCCTCTGCCCTGAAGCGCTGCCACTTCCTGGTCCACCTGCAGCTTCATCCATGCTCGGGTCTGGCCTGCTGGGCACGGAGGCTCAGAAAGCTCCAGCGCAAGTGAGAGATGCCTGAGAGCAGCAATGAGCGGGTGACGCTCTGGTCACTTGTGACACCTCCCACGCGCCAGCACAGCTGCCGCGGCTGAGCTTCGTCCCAGCGCTGGAGATGCAGCCGGGAGCTGAACACGGAGGTGAAGCCACCTGCTCTCCCCTTGCCACCTTGCAGCTGCCTCCAGGCCACATTCTAGCCCCACTCCCACTGGAACAACAGGCTAAGTTCCACGGGGATTAAGTTAGGGCAACACCAAATAAATCGGAAGATCCCATTGGAGCAGTTTTAGGATTTCTCACAGCGCTGTCAGCAGCAAGTGAGGGCGGTAAGCTCCGCTTTAGACCCTCAGCTTCGCAAGACGTCTGTCGCGGCCTCCTGTGTCCCGTCACAGCGAGGACCAGCCCGGGGGCCGCGTGACGCAGGACCCGCCACCAGCCTCGCTGCTCCACCTGCCTCTCGCCATGCGCAAACCCTGGACCAGGGCCAGGAACAACAGTGAGTTCATCTCCCAGGCAGCCACTGGTGCTTGCAAAGCTCGATGGTATCTTGCTCGCTCTGCAAGGAGGACTCTTGATTTAGCTTCATGAAAATAAGCTTGGGAGTTTGAGGCTTTCCCTTTGCATCAGCCTTGCTGCGAGAGACGGGGTCGACTCCCCAGCAGCCTGCAAACCATTTCTGTAAGCACCAAGTGGCTCCACATGAGGGTCACTGAAGGCTCTCTGGATGCTCCTCGGTTTGTGCAAACCAGCACCATTCCCTCTCATCCATAGGGCGATCCTCAGGGATCGTTCACTGCCAAGCACCACGTGAAAATCACTTGAGCAACTGTTTTACCAGGAACTTCACCCAGCACCCTCTGTGAGCTGTGCCCATCTCAACGGGCACCTCACAGGCTGCTCATTTTTTTTTTCATGTATTCTGTGTGTAAAGTGAGTGTTTCCCCAGACAGGCCAAGGATCACAGCTTTCCAGAGCAGGAATATCAGAGCATTTGGGCAGAGTGAAAGCGCTCTCGATGTCAACATCTCACCGTGAGCCCATCCTCTCCCGAAGCCAGTAAGAAAGAGCCTGGGGATGGGATGGCGAAGCTGGAAACAGAGGCTCCCACTTCAGATCCCCCCTCTTCCATAATGGGGCTGCCCCTCTGGCCAGGGAGCTCTCATCTTGGGCCAGGGCAAAGCCCAGGACCACTTAGGCAATGGGTTTCAAGGAGCAAACATTTATACTCCCTGATGACAGTAAGATAAGTTCTCTATAACCGCCGGCTTTCAGACGGAGACACAAGGGATCACCCATTAAACTACCCAAACAATTCCTCCTTCATCCCACTTCCTTGCCTTGGGAGACTACACTCCAAATAAATATAATACAAGCAAGCATTATCCCAAATCTTTAAAGCCCAGAGAGATCAGAGTTTTATTGCTCCAAATGGGAGAGACCTCACATGGTTTTACTTTTTATTATCTTGTTAAAATGCTATTTCAGCCCATGGCAGGGTACCAAAGAGAATGGGATTTTAAAAGCACAGCATAAAAGCAGATGAAAGATTAGCTTACCCTCTTTTGCATTTTTTGTAGACTTTATAAATGCTTTCTTCAGGCAGCCCATATTTTTCTGATATCTGCAAGAGAAAACATGGCAGTTTTTTGTACTTGTAAAATAAAATTCCTACCCAAAAAAAAAAAAAAAAAAAA
>VZSV01000077.1:3452203-3542498 GCA_013398735.1 Nothocercus julius
AATCTCAAAGATAACATTGAGCCAAGGGTATTCAGATAACATTCATCCAAGGGTATAAGGATTCTCCCTCCTTTTTTTTTTTTCTAGAGAAAAATGCCAAAGCAATGGTCTGAACAGGCTAATTTGAACATGTCTGGGTCTTGCAGGCAGCCAGGGTAGGCTTCAACTTGGCCTTGTTCCTCCTCCTGACTGCCAGACAAGAAAACCTTGAGGAATTATCTTTATTTTGGTTCTCACATTTCCCAGCTTATTTGGGTCTTGATACTTCAATCTGTTGGATACAGAGAGTGTTTGAGCTTATTATTCAACGTTGCATCGAAAGGTGAGACAAAATCCTACGGGAAGTGCCCGACTCTGTTTCTATCTGACCACAGCTTTTTGGGGGGCTTTAAGCAACGCGCAAAAGCCTCCCACAGCAGCCTCCTAGGCAAGCACAGTCACGAGCTGAGGAAGCCTGGATGGCACCGGAGCTTTGCCTTTTCTTCACAGCATTTTCTGTAGAGGGTTTTGTGTCTCTGGAGTGAGGGATGGGGGAGGAAAAAGGTGGCAAGGAATCCTCGGGGCTGACATTTTTCAAGCTCCATTTTTAAAAGTTTGTAAAGATCACAAAATGCTACCCCAAATCTCGGAGGTTTATTGCTTGTTTCCTTCCCAGTAATCCCTGAAGAGAGGTGGGTTATCAGGGATTCTGCTGATAATCATCACAGAAATATGTCTGTGTGCTCCGCAACCACGACAGCAGGGAATTCCAGGGGAGGAAAGAAAAAAAAATACTTACAGCAGTTCGGAGGCCCTGGAGGTCTGGTGTCTTCAGCATGAGAGCATCAAATACTTCCTCTGATTCCCTCCGCACGTACAACAGGACTGAAAGCGAGAAAGCACAGCTCTGATTCAGGGCTCTTTGTTTCAGAATGGTTTGGCTCGTGTAAGTCAAGATCCAAGGTTTCTTGGGTTAAATTAAACACCCCTTTCAGGAAGGGTTCCAGCCCAGCGAGTTACCTCTTTGGGGATCTTCTTCCTTGGTTTGTTTTGGAGGTATTGGGTCAAACTCATCTGTGAACGAGGCACCGTTCCGCTTTAGGGGCAACCTGAGCAAAAGCAATAGGATATTCCAGTGAGGACAGAACAATAGCAGCAAACAAAATAGTTTCAGCAATTGAACAATGACTTTTTCCAACAAATGTCCAGCAATTATTAGGTTCTGTAATTACGGAGTAGAGTTATCTACCAGAGCTGCAACTTGGCCTGTCAGCTTCCTGCCTTCCTGTATCTCCCACTTCAGTGATCTCCACTTTATTCTATTTTCTTTTACAGGTCTATCTGCCTCTGCTTACTTCAGCCCTTCAGTAACTATTCTGTGATCCCCTTTTTTTTTCCATTTAAACTTTGTCTCCACAGGAACACCTGGGCAGACTCACGTTGGAGCAGCTCTCTGGTAAGAAACGTATCTGTGTTTTTGAACCCCTGAGTCCATTCTAGGCCTAGATTTAACACATATATTGGCAACGAAGGTGTCAAAAAGCCATAACAAGCCCAAAGAGCTTGAACAGCTGCGAGAAGAGAAACACCAGCTGCTGCATCCTTACCTGTTTGCCGTGTTGGGAACAGCAGGAGGGAGCACCTTGGAACAGAAAGGAAACATTGCACATTATCACTGTGTGACAATGAAGCTGGTGGGGGGGGCAACATGGGCTGCTCCTGGTCTTGCAAATTTGGTCAGTTCGTCATTTTGTATGATTCCCCTCCTCCCAGTCTATTATTTTTCCTAGACAACATAATTAAACCCAAACATCTATACAAGTTTCTCAGATTAAATGAAAACTAATATAGAGAATCTAATCTAGACTCTCCAGCTCCATCTAGCAGAGTCCTGAACATGCATGACTGACACGGTTGCATTTTTCTGTAGTTCTCTTTCTGTCAATGCTTTTGCTACCACTTCAGTCCTCTGTGGAAGCTGCAGATGATACTTGCAAACCATAGAAATATATGTCAGGAAGGAACCTGGAAAGGGTACCTTGCCCATCACTGTTGCAAGATAATCTAGCTTTCTCTTGACAGTTATGTCTTCGAGTTTGCAAGATTTTCACAAGAGATCTGTGATTTGGTTTTGTATTTTTTGCACAACAGAAGCCATGTCTGGGGGACTGGTCAGTTTGGAAATGATGGAAATAGCAGGTAGACGGGGGCCGCAGGTTGGTTGTTTTCAGGAGGGACTTACCGTGCCACATCGCTGCAGGTTTGAAAAATGGACATTGGGGATAAAGAGGACGGGCTGGGTTTCAAGGTCAGTCTCTGGCCTCAGGAATGTGATTTCATTTCCTCTGAAGCCGGACAGTAAACAGCCTTTCAGACCTACAGAGGGAAAATCCAGTTCATCACAGTTCTGGTGGCCTCTGTCATTCCACACTTCTCTGACGCAGAGCTTTAAGAAGTGACTATATACAAAGAGGGGAAAGGGGCCTGTCCAAAATTTCCCACCCGAAATACTAGAAATAAGACAGGACCCAGCAGACCCCGAGAACTAAGGCTTGCCAAATGCTCTCTCCACTAAGGAAGGCTCTGCCAAGGCTCCAGCATTCAGGAAGGTTCATTAATATTAATTAAGTGCTCGGAGAGTCTCAGCAGGAGACCAGGCAAGGACCTGCTGGACACGCTGTTTCTGAGCGGCGCTGGTTTCACCAGGACTAGCAACGCTCAGGCCTGATCTCGTGGCAGGTAAGGGACAGGTAAGGGACACACTTTGGAGCAGCGACACGCGCTAGCACTGACCATTGTTATTGGAGTCCAGGCATTTTCCTTTCCTTCTGAACTGCTTCCGTTCATCATCCCGCATTTTCCTCTCTGCTCCCTGTGGGAAAGATGAGAAAAGCTTAGGACACTCATAGTTCTACTGCAGCACTAGCAAGAGAACATTTATTGACCTTCCTAATTATTGGCACATGAAGGGTAAAGGGGTAAAGGCAGCCTGTATTAAAAGAAATTTCATCTTAGAGGCCTCCTACAAGTCATCCAGCAAAAGGAGATAAATTTGAACTATTATTTATATAGCAAAAACAAAACAAACCTCTATGCTTTCTAAAATTCAAAAATGCAGATGAAAATAGCCATAAGAAATTTCTCACACAAAGATATCTGAGGCTGGGGAAGAACTTCTAAGGAGATTCTCATCTCCAGTGTTATTTAAAAACTTGTCAGAATTAGAGAATTTATTACAAGGCACAATCCCATGCAAGTCAGATAAGGGGAAAACATGCTAAGGACTCTGTGCTATAAAGGGCTCAGCAACACAAGGACATCCCAGCTGTCCCATCCCGTTTGACTGAGGGGTCTGAACCGCCTCTGTTCCTCAGGCCTGTCCTCTGGTCTGTTCTACAGCCTCACAGAGCTCCAGCCTTTCTTCCTTTTTCCTCCTGGAGTTGCTGGCCACCAGTTTAAAATTCCTCTTGGGCAGCCTGGTGGGACAGAGATGTTCTACCTTATCGCAGAATATCTTGATCTGGCAGACAGCGCGATGCACCAGCTGGCTGGTTCCGTTGCCGCAGTCGTACGTGTCTATCTGGAGGTTCAGTGGGACCCCTTTCACTCCCTTCTGGGAGGAGAAGTCAGTGCTCAAGCAGTTCACCCCAATAAATACCTGCAGTAAGAGCAGAGATTGATACAGCTTTGGGGGGCTGTCAACATGAGCCTCAAACAGCAGTGAGGGCAGGGAGCTGGATCGAAAGCAGCTCTGGAGATGTCCTTCCAAGCTTCTCGGCCTCGGCTGAGCACACAGGCTGTCTGCTCCCCACCAGAGCACAGCCACAGGTCCCTCCCTGGCCACGCTTCCCTCCTCATCCACTGCAGGACAAACAGCTTTGCATGGACACCTCGTTCCTTATGGGCCTGCAGCCTGATATGTCCCTGAGAACTTCGTGCTCACTACGAACTCACGGGCTACCCACTCCCATCAGCTTTGGACAAGATGCAAAGTCAACCTGGAAATGTTCCTGCTGATGCTTCTGATCTTTCATTTGAACAAGAGACTCTCACGGCAATAGCCTGGAGCAACGGAGGAGGGCTAGGCTATGGCCTCAGGAATTGCAGGTCATTGCTGTTAGTTAAATAAGGATTCATCCTGCACTTGTCTCCTTTATCACTAGAATGGAGTTATCTCTAGTGGGAACTTCTGAAAAAGAGCTGAGCACAGACAGGATTTGCATTGTCTCTCCAAACTCATTTGTGTGACCGTGAAATTTCCCTTGGACTCTCTGGGGACAAATTCACACCTGGCAAATCTCACACAACTCCCTCGGCAAGGCTTCAGCTCAGGATTTCAGCCCTGAAATCTAGTGTCAGATCTAGTCAGTGCCTATATTTAGAAAAGAAACCACTTAACCATGGTGTGAAGTTTAATTACAAGAAGAGAAGTAACAGGTGCTGCAGACAACCCAAATACCTGACCCCTCCTGTCGCGGCTCCCAGCCCTGGCAGCTCTCTCAGGTCTCACCTTTACCAGCCCCAGGCCAGTGCACGCACAGAGTTTCGCTAAGAGTTAAATCCAGTTGGGCTGAGGTGCCCCCGAGGGCTTGCCACATACCTGACATATTTCCATTTCTGACAACTTTGCCTTGAAGACATCTGTTAACCTCTTGGGTTGTAAAAGACCAAGGTCGCCTTTGGGCTAAAGGAAGGGCTTACTGAGATCCCAAAGCAAACCAAAGTTTTCCCAAGCTACCAGTTTCAGAGACTCAGTATTTTTTGGCTTTTTTTTTTTTTCTAGATTTCTTCATCTTAAATGCTCCTTTCAATCCACAGTAGGTAACAAAGTGCCAACAAGAGACTGAAGAGATGCAGAAGAAACAGCAGAACCCTTCCATCTCTATGCAGGAAAGATGTTGATACATTTTTTTGTAGACTTTAAGGTCAAAAGGGATCTTGTGACCTGTCTGGCTCCCTTCCACATCACACAAGCTTGAAAAGGGTGGTCAGTCATTTCTGCATCAAAATGCTGCCTTTCAAGGGACAGTCTTTGTTCCCTGAGCTCTGGTTTATTTAAACAGGCTTCACCTACATGTCTGTGGAGTCCTGATCTAGGCTGGCTGCTGCAAAAGGCTTTCTTTGGAGTTATCCATCAGCACTAGAAAAACATCTCTGAGCCACGCTCAGGTGTAGTCAGAATAGTTATTAGCTAATGGCAAAGCTTAAGCACACAGAGAAGCGCGGTGTCCTTCCCTGCTGTCTTGGCAGACAAACACTCTGTGGGGCCACGGGAATGGCACTGTTTGGATTTCTACTCTCGCTGCCTTTCAGCTGAGAACGGGGGAGTGTTTCTGAGCCACTGGAAACGAGGCAGCGATTTTGCTGCAGGAGGAAGAGCTTTCCATTTCCCTTCTGCAAGCAGGTCCTACCTTTGCTTCCTCATGGATGTTCCACACGAAGGACAGTGCGTTGTAGGCCAACTCCTCAATGTTCTGCACCGTGTTGAAGTTTTCTTTACAATCAGCTGGAAAGCAAGGAAGAGGCAGTTTATATTTTGGCTGCAAAAGTGATTACATTACCTAGGCTTTGCACTCCCCCAAAGCCTGCCCCTCGCTGACTCTAAGGCTAATGCAATGTAATAGAGGTCATCATCAATACCATGGGATAAATCTGTGCACGCACACATATGGGATAGGCCAGAAATGCCTCAAGGATCCTGGCTAGCGACTGCCATTCGAGTAGTTATTTTAGGCAAAGTCAGTGCTTTAGATTGCTTCTAAATTCAAACACTAGCTCTGCTCTGCACAGGGAGGTGCTGGGCGAGGGGCTCAGACAGACACAAAACCTTTGTCTGGCGTTTTTTAACATACTGATGTACCTTGAGTTCCTACAGCATGTCCCTCGACTAGGTAATCACCACCTAAAACCCTCAAAAGCTCCTCAGACAGAAAGGATCTGAAGGGAGCAGATCAGCCTGCTCCTCCCTGCTTTCCCCCAGGCCAGATTCTGGAGCAGCAACAGTTCCCATGTGCTGGAAACGTAGTAAACTGGTGCTAAAAGTTGGCAACCCCACCCAGCCATTGGGATCAGAGGGCCCCGCTCCATACCGACGTCAATGACTCTCTGCTTGGCCGTGGGCTGGCGGGAATGCCAGTGCTTCCAGAACTTGAGCTGCTCTGTGGGGATCTTCTCGTTGTCAAAAACAATCATCACAACACTCTGTAACACAGCCAGGATATCCCATATCAGTACGTGCAGCAGATCAATGGTGGGGGCTCTCGGCGCCCTCTGCACCCAAGCTTAGTGTCACTGCTCACGTTTTATTGCACGTATTAATGCCTGCTGAAACTCTACTAACATCTCCTGCACTGGCGGGGATGTTAGCAGAATTTCAGCAGGCGTTAGGCTGGCACAGCCTAAAAGCTCTTCCAGACATTCCAAGGTCTCCCAGACAGGCACAGGCTCAGGAATCCTGCCACTCTTGAGATGACTGAAGTCTAGCCCCTAAACATGTCTCACGATTGGAGATCTAGGGTTCCTTGCTGGGAACTCAAGCTCAGACAGTCTTGGGGCCTGGCTACCTATCCCAGGAACAAGACAGAGGCTCCTTTCTCCATCTCCAAACTCCTCCCACCGGGGCCTCCTCCCAGCCATCAGCTAGGGAGGCCTTTTGTGCATCCCTGACCTGACTGAGAGGTTTCAAATGGACTTGGCGAAGGCTTTTGCTTTGCAGGAGGGGATTAGCCTGCTGTGAGCAAATCCATCCCATCCGTTGCTTTAAGCCATCATGAGCCACAAAGCCCTCGCTCTGTTCCCCAGCCAGCACAATTGCTCCATGTCTGACTGCAGCATGTGACAGCAAAACTGTCAGCTCGTCTCTTACCTTCACTTTATTTGAAGACAAGTGTAAACATTTGCTGTCTCCAGCTGTCCGCAGCGTGATGGGGTAGAACTGTCCCTTGTTGAGGTAGGCCATGGGGGAGTCCCCTGATTTTATGTGAATTGCTTTGGGAGACCCCAGGGTGTATTCAAAGTCACTTGCATGGAACAAAGAGAGAAGGGTGAGTGAGTACCCACTGCTGCTTCACTGCAAAAGCAGAGCAAGAGAAACGCAAGTCTCCATCCCTGCAGAGCACAGACACTGCACACCCAGGAATCCCTCCTGTTCCCCATCGCAAACCTCCCTGCTGTTGCGATCAAGCTGCTCGCAGTACAGAACATGCTGATCCTCCCAGCACCCTGGGCAACAGCAGTTCTCTGGTATCCTCATTTTACCCTCTGTTTGTGTTTATGGCTTGAAAATCCCCCTACATTATTCTAGCCAGTTTTCTTCTGTAGAGGGCTACAGAAGCTTTGCACAACACACAGCATGAACCAAAACAAATAAAAACAGGTACTGGTGATGAGACTTTTAAAACATCCTATCTCCAGATTCCATAAATGGCTGATCCAGGGGGACTGAGTCCTAGTCTAGAAACAACAGAAGCCGCAGGATGTCTTGTTTAGTTAGGCAGTTACAAGCAGATTTAGAAGCCCGGCTTTTTGAACTCTCAGTCTGGTGGGCAACAGCTTTAGTCTTTACCAAGATTAAAGATTACAGAAAAACAAGATTGTAGAGAAGAGATGTAGCCTCAGACAGAAGGCCTAACTGCTACAACTGAATGCAAGGGCCGATTTTGAAGAAGCTCTGCACTTGGGCATTCTCTGGGCCCTGCCCTCAAGCCACAAGGACGCAGCTCAAGCTCTTTTCTTGTGCGAGGAACCCGCGCAAGCTGTCACCTGCACACAAGCCTTTACACAGCCCCTGCAGCTGAACATCACTGCACTGCCGTTTAGTCACCCACCCATCTCTTTGTCCTGCTCTGCCTCTCCTGTGATGCCAGCCCTGAAGAGACGCTTGGCCAGGGGAGCCAGCGACCCCCTCTGTGTGAATGAACAGCAAACAGAAAGTCTCTTGCTGACGAATGTGAGCTGCGGGGTGAAAATCCCCACGTCTGACAGCTGACTCAGGGGATCAGGTGACTCAGGAGGCAAAGAGAAGGTGGGAGGTGTTTCAGGAATGACAAGCAGTGGCACCTTCATATATCAATGTTGACTGAATAACAGGGCTAAACCCAAGGTAAGAACCTCCTTGGATTGCGAGGAGGTTGGTCATCTCCCTGTTCAATCGTCATCTTCCTTTTCTCTGGCCTCTCACTGGAAACCCAGAGACCATGGATTGGCAGTTACCTCTTAACACCATCAGCAGCGTAACTCTCGGGGCAAGGTGGCTCTGGCGGGGGCTTGAGGATGTCACTGAAGAGCAGCGACTGCAGAAAACAAAGACAAAACAGAAGTGGGATCTTGCATTGCTTTGCCCATCCACCATTTTGTCAGTGATTAGCAACACTGGCCTCTGATAGAACAAGGAGCCTCACTTCAAAGCCTGATCCTACCTCCAAAATCAAAGTTAAAAAAACAAAAACAAACAAAAAAAACCCCACATTAATTTAACTGAAGCGCTTCAAGCTTCTAAGGCAAAAGCAAAGCTTCTATTGAGCACGTGAGCAAGGCCCAAACTAGAGAGGGCTTCACGCACTGTCCCCCTGGCCGCGCTGCCGTCGCACAGCCCTGACCAGCCCTGACCTCCTGGGGATCCTCTTTGAAAGTGCTGTCCGGCTGCCACCTCTGCTGCGCCGGGGCCACGGGGATGGTCTCGAAGAGGGAGTTGAGGGAGCCGCTGTCGTACACGTCCCCCGGTGGGACCATGTAGTTGTCTGGGGTAGCATCCAGCTTGCTGGTGCCCGGTGGGAGCAGGGCTGCCTTGTGAGGCGCAGCGAGGCCTTCGAGGCTCAAGCCGTTCTTCTTCTGCGGCTCACAATATTCTTGGCTCATGGAAACGTTTTCTGACAAGAGCTTCATGAGATGGGCCGAGCCATCGAAGGACGCGATCTCCGGCTCGTACTCCATTCCGTGGCAGTGCCTGCTGGAGAAACAATCCTGTCTCAAAGCAGGGCAGAGGACGGACAACAACAGCAAGAAGCCAGTGCCTGGACAGCCAGCTGGGAAGGAAGGGGCAAGCGCAGCGCCCGGGCGAGCCGGGGCAGCCGTGGGCACCGCCTGCCCGACGGGAAGGTGGCACAGGCCTGCAGGCGCAGCTCTCCAGCCAGGCACACCCCTCGGAGCGCCGTCCGCAGGTAAGGGATGCCCACAGGGAAGCAGAGAACATGGCCTGGACCTAGTCTGGGGCTCCAGATCCAGGGACTAAGTGCAGCTTTTCTTTATTTAGGTTATTAAACACCCAGAGCAGCAGGGAAAGATTACAAGAGTATCTAATTTATAGTCTTTTCATGTTAGTCTTTTTAGGGTCATTGACACATTTCTCTGAAAACTGATTTTTTTTTTTTTTTTAAGTGAAGCTGATTCTTGCACATACTCACACAACTGTAGGAGCTCAGGATTGAAAAACTCTCAAGGATCATGAGATCAGTGGAAAACTGAGGGCTGCAATGTTGCAAGTGAAGTGCATGGCCCAAACTTCAGAGCAGGGGAGACAAAGTATAGGAGCTAGTGATAAAGAGAGCAAAAATGGATCCTTCTTGCACAAGACAATGGTCTCCTCGTGCTGTATCCTACGGAAGGGTCCTTTCTGCAGCAGTGACTCTGGGATCGCGGCGGCTCTGAAGCCTGGCTGAGCTGGGGAGAGGTGGTTTGTTGCTCCTGTTTCCAGGCACAGAAAACAAACCAATCCCCACATCAGCAATCCGCACGCCTCTTGGCAGCAGGAGCTGCCCCAAGGGAAGCAGAGCTGAACCAGGAGCTGCCACCCACTCTGCTACAGGAGCTTCACCTTCAGGGATCTGCTGGAACCTCTGTGGTTCTCGCATGAGCAGCGAGTTTGCCAGTGCTCGGAGAAACCCTGCACATCCTCAGAACATAACGGCTCCTCCAACCTGGGCTCGGGAGGTGACAAAACAAACACCATCTCCAGATGCTCAGCAGGGAACCTGATTCCCTGCTGGACAGGTATTTCCGAGCTGCTTGTTTGCCCCTAATCCATCTGTGGGACAGCTCTCAGCTGACCACTCCGAGAAGCCCACTGGAGGCAAAGGAGCGATGCTCATTTGGGACAGCTGGGGATATGAGACCAACTTCTCCAAGAATTTAGTTCTGCTGCCTTTGCCAATAAAACACACATTACCTCTAGAAACACCAGAATGCCCTGGCATTTCAGAGGGGAGAAAACTGCTCAGCTTACTTATGATGAAGGAATGAGGTATCATTCAAAAGGCTTATTCTGTCAAGTAGTTAAAAACAGGCAATCAGAAAAGGTTGCCAAAGTGCAGAGCATCCAGGAAGGGGAACTGAACTCATAGTGGTAAATGAGCCATTAATTTCATAGTTAATTTTCTGAAAACCTCAAAGGACAAACAGGAGTCACTGGAGGAGAATCCCGGGAGACTGGAAGCAACTGGAACTCAGCGGCCTAGTGAATGACAGAGGACTTGGTCATCCCCTTCTCACTCCCAGTCCTTAATCCCTTTTTTCTCTCCCAGTGCCAAAAGTGGAAAATAAAGGGAAATCATTAAGCTTCCGTAAATCAGTGCAGCTCTTCCGAACGCAGCTTGAGAGATCCTCAGTTGTGCAAATGGGTATAGCTCAATTTACACCTGCTTGGGATCTGGCCTAAAGAATTTTAATATACGTCTGAGGGTTAATAACCACTACTGTTGTTGGTAATAACATTGTGCTTTGATGTCTATTTTATGCAAGCTAAGAGACCCATCACACATGCAAGCAGCTGCAGGAGAATTAGACAGCTACAGAGAGCAAAAAATGAAGCTAACCTCTTTCCTAGTTCATTGCGTCCCATCATTCCAGATGGAAGAATCCTCTTTTCCTTTGGGACCTAGAACAAGGCAGAACAAAGGGTTTGTTTATTGTCATATTTTAGCCATGGAAAACAGAGGCAAAATTAGCCTTGTCTGTGTGGCAAGAGAAGCCTCACAGATAAAATACAGCATGAATAATAAACACCAGCTGAAGACACAGGAGACCTGGGTCCTCTTACTGGCTCTGCCATAGATTCCCAGGGCAGCTTTTGGCAGTCGCACCAGCTCTTTCTGGGAAGGATTTTCCAAAGTGCCCAGATGTATGGGGAACATCAGTCCTGATGGTTTCCATTACTGCTAAATGGAAACTCTTCTGACCACAGCACTGGAAAAACAGAGCTGCTCTGGCCTACAAGCACCGTATCTCTAAAAACACTCCAGTCTGGGGTAAAAAAACCGCACCAGCCTGAGACTCAGGACACTTGGTTTCGGTTTTCCACCCCGTGCTGGTTTCCCTCTGTGCTATGTGGCTCTCCTGCCTGGGGGGTAATGAGGAGCAGCTCTTGGACAATGCGGTGAAGGGCTCAGGAGGTGGCTCAGCCAGACACGACGTCCCTCCACCTTCTCCTCCGGGACGAAGTCCCCAGCCCCAATGGGAACCTACCATGTAGTAGTCGTAGAGGAGGCTCAGGGCGGCCACGCTGTCATCATCTCCGTTCACCCTCATCATAGCCTTGGTGGCTGCCGTCAAGGGGTTCTCTAGGTAGGTTTTCCAGGCTTCATCTTCACTGGTGTAAGAGAATTTCTGGAAGTTCATCATATCATTCTTCATCAGACGCACAGATCTAAAGCTGAGCCAGACAGAAAAGAGAGGATGAAGGAAACTAATTTTGCACAGGAGTTTCCATGCCATCCTGATGAACATGCACAGGGCTTCCCCAAGGCACCGCTGCAATGGAGAAGGGCTGCTCTCCAAGTGCTTGGCGCTCAGCCGCTCTGGAGGCCCTGATTTCTCATCCCTAATTCTTCTGCCTTTAGCTACGTACAGAATTAGAGCAGCGCCTCCCTGGACGGGGCTGTTCAGAGTCTCTGCTCCTCTCCTGCAGCCTGAAGGATGCAAAACACCGGAGCAACATCTGCAAATGCTCCTTCCTCAGCAAGTGCCCGCTGCCAGGGCCACGCTGGGCGGCAATGGGGCAGGCTGGCCAGGCCCTCGAATATAAAAGGATAATAAAAACTTTGCAAATTTATTATTTGAATTTTGAGCTAAAGGCCAGAGCAGCTGACAAATATAAATTGTTACTCAGTGTTTTTGAGAACTTGACCTAGGCAGATAAAACCAAACCCTGCCATTTTCCCTTGCTGTAGTCAAAGCTTTTTAAATTTTTTTTTTTTTTTCCAAACATTTCTACGTGGTTTTACTTAGAGGGACGTAGACAGGCACATCGCAATCCCCCCCTTCCACTACAAAAATACCTGGCAGAGGGGAGGTTCAAGGGCCCACGTGTGCCGAGAAGCCGCATACCAAAATAACGCCCTGCCTGGTCTCTGCCTGGCACTTTCTCTGGGCCACCTTATGTTAAACCGTCAGACACCTAATTACCCAAATGTTCGTGGTCTTTCCTTTTCCTTCTCATTCTAGCAACAGCACAGAAGCACCTCCGCTCGCTCCCCGCGTGCCCCGTGCCGCAGGTTCCCCCTGCTCCGAGGACAGCCGGAGTCAGCGGCTGCACTCCTGGCACGTCGATCAGCCACAGGAACACGGGGTCACCACAACAGCTCACGCTATTCATCATAAAAAAAACCGAGCTTTGTGGACAAAAATGGGTTGCTTTGTGGACAAAAAATGTTTTTTTTTTTTTCACAAAATGGAAAGCGCCTGGAAGGACAGATCAGCTTTCATGAGTGGAAAAGGTTTAAAAAATACATATGAAAGATTTTCTTAAATATCCACAACTGTCAAGGTCAGAGTATTTTCTCTATTTATGGAAACAAATGGTACAGGAATTGTCTTGGAATTTCAGTAACCACTCCATCCGGGTGGCACCGCTATAGGGCAGAGGACGTTTGCTTTGTGGCGCAAGTAACTGCTGCTCCTCCTGCTCGGGAGCTGCTCTCCATCCCTCCGCAATGAGCCCTGGCCAGACCACGAGGTGAAGCCCTCGGAGAGCAAAAACTCCTCCCAAAAGGAGCTTGGCCCCGCCGAAAGCCCCGTTATCGCTGGGCACGATCGGACGGGCTGCGCTGCCCCTGGGGGGAGGCCGGCACAGCCGGCTGCTCGGACAGGAACAGGGTGCGGAGGCCCCGAGGGTGGGACGGGCTCGGGGCTACAGCAGCGCGGCCGTGCAGAGCTGAGCGCCTTTCCCGAGCAGCTCCCTCCATGTTCTCCGCTCCTCCACGTTCTCCGCTCCGGCCAGCGCGGGCTCCGGTCCCGTGCCGGCGCAGCGGAGGTGCCGCGTTGGCTCTGCTCCCGCCGCGCATGCCGGCCCGGCGCGCGAGCTCCCGCTTCCCCCCGCCACGAAACCTCACCAGGCGCTCTGGGAGTTTCGTTGGCTTTAGCGTTTCTCACGCAGCCCTCCCGCCCCGTCGGTGCCGCCGCCGTCTCCGAGGCGGGCGAGCGGCATGACTCAGATTTCACTGCCGTCGACCTGCCGATGGGCTGTTCGCTCCTGTCTGGACAGGAATCCTCAGCCCTTCTCGAGCCCATCTTCTCAAGGCAGAGGCGGCAGCGCGGCTCGCGCTCGGGGGGAGACTCGGCTCCTATCGCTCGGAATCAGCAGAGATAAACACGCTGGGGTAGGATGTAGGAACGGAGCTCAGGAGGGCAGAAAATCAGAAATTATAACACAGAAAGGCTACTCCTGATAGGGAGCAACAACCTCCGGCAGAAAGGAGGGACAGGCAGCCCAGGCAGCTGCATTTCAGGCTACCCCGGCAAGATTCTCCGATGGCAACAGTTGGCAGCCAGGAGTGCTTAGAAACCACCGAGTCCTTGAAAGTCCCTGGGCCTCCTCCGGCATCTGGGAGCTCTGTCAGTCCCATGGAGCCGGCAGTAATTGATGCAGCTGAGGACGCGGACAAGGTGACGCTTGGGGAATCTACATTTATACTCCTTCGTCCTTTCCAGGGTGCCTGAGCTCCCCGAAGCGCAGGCGGAGCCGGGCAGCGGGGCTGGCGCCGCGGGCTCCACCTCTGCGCGCCGCTCGGAGCCTCGTCCGCAGGGTCGCCAGGGCCAGCCCGCGCCGGCAGGGATGACGCGCGGACGGCAGCAGATGCAGGAGCCCTCAGGACCTCGCGCAGCCGGCGCCTCACGGCATGCGCAGCTCCAGGCGGCCTCCCGGCCCCTCGCCTCTACACCCGACCTCCTCCAAGGCTGCTTTAACAACCTGGGAAAGGGACATCCAAATCCCGATCCAAGCATGTATGAACTTTGCTTTCACGGCCTTTTCCACGCTCTGTTCCCTGCTTGCCAGGGCCGAACACACTCTCCCCTTGCAGGCAGCCACGGTGCAGACGACGGGACGATCGGTCCCCGCAGCGCTGACACGTGGCACCTGCGGCCGCCCTTCCCGCGCGGCGCCTCGCCTGGCAGGGAGCAGCCTATTTGTTTCTAAACAGCTCCGGATCCGACACATGGTGATCCCAGCCCCTTTCCCCACTGCATCCCACCTAGTCTCTGTTTCCCCTATCTCCTTGCCAAGTCTACCATAGCAGTGGCCTCTTGATGATGAATAAACACTCAGGAACAGGAGATTTTGCCCAAGGGGTCTAGGTGGGGAGATCACCTGAGCAGGAAAGAAACCCTCGTCATCCTTTCGCCTTTTGGCGGGTTTCAGGGAGCGGTTTTGCCGCCTTCGAGCTTTGTGCTGTTCCTCTCTGTTCTCCTTCCTGCCAGCGATGAGGCCTCCAAGCTAAACACGAGCCACTGCAGCTGCCAACGGCCACCGAGCCATCGCTGCCAAGAGCCAGAGCAGCTGCAGCCACCGCGGCGGGGACACAAAGCTGCAGAACAGAGCCCCGGCTGTGGGGGGCCCGGAGATCGCCGGGATAATTCGCACGGGGGCTTTCGATAGCTCTGGTTTCACGCATTGCGCTCCCCGAGGAGGCTCCCCAAGAGCCTCCTACCAGTAACAGGGGCTGGGATCCACACTCAAGACAGCAGGATGAGCGAAGAGCAGCATTTACCAGGACGGCTTTACGGGGGCAGAGAACGGAGCCAGTAAACCAGACTCCCTGGCAAAGGAGGGGCAGCATCCCCCTGCATGGCCTATTCACTAAATACAAGTTTCTGAGCTAAATTCGGATTTTACGCCATCTCTGCAAGTCTCATAAATAAGCCTATCTGAAGAGAACGTGGCAGTGCAGCCATCAGCAAGTCCCTGCTCCCAGGGCCATCCGCATAACCAGGAGGAGTCTAGGACCAGGAAAAAAAAGTTACAGAAAGAAATATATAATAAACACACACAGGAATCATGGAAAGTTGGGCCTCAGTGGCGTGGGATGAGGACAGGCCAGAAGGGGAACAGTCCCTGCCTCATCCATGGGCCAGTTCAGTGGCAAGTGATGCCACAAGCTCATGAGGCAGTTTTGAGTTTTTCCTGATAATATCTTTGATGTATCCACCCATATGATTGTGGCATTTTATAAATGATTCTACCTAGGGCCTTTTCTTACCTACTATAACATATTACAAGAAATTAGTCTGCAATTCAGGAAGCAGGGCTTTTGAAGTGTCCTAAGTTTCAGGGTGATCTACCTTCAAAAGGGGGAATATCAGAAAAACAGGCCCCTCACAGTACCTCCGACTGAGCATCTGCTCTTGTTTGGCACTTTGAAATCCTGGTCTAAACTTCTGCTTTCTCATTCTTATTTTCACTGGACAGATAAAGACACCTTCTGCGTACAAGTTTTCATGAGCACAAACCTTCATCTTCCCCAGCACACAACACACACAAAATGCACTGAAGCTCTAAGTCCTGTAAGTGCCATGAGAAAGTTCACACAGGGTGAGAATAGCTTCATATCTCCAAAATTTAAGAATTTAGCTGCTTTATTATTATTATTATTGTTATGAATGCTGATGGATGATTTTTTTTTCCGCTTCCACATCCAATAAGCTAGCTACTTGTTATTTTATTTTTAATCCTCCTCTATGCACCTGACTCCATGGCTTTAAGAAGAAAATCACAACCCAGTTTTACAAGACGTCCAATCAGAAAAACTTCCCTCCTCACAACCCACCAGAGGATGCTGTGATAACAGACTAAACGCTGGGACTATCTCTGGAGTGCGATATCTCTGTGTGAACCTCATTTAAGAAATCCCTAAGAGCAGAGACTCACATTAACCTCCCCTCACGCCTGCTCTTGCAGCGCTGAGTCTCAGGCTTCCTACGTGCAGCCGCCAATGGCACAACTCGACCCACCCATTTCAGCAGAGGATGAAAGACTTTCTGGCCGTGCTTATCTCTTCCCATTGCTGCAGAGGAAATTCAGACGACTGACAAAGCCGACACCTGGGTTTGAGCTTGCTAAAGGTGGGCGAGATGAATCCTAGGGCCAATTGCCCAAGAGGCTGCGGAAGCGTGTGCCAGGGCAGGACACCCCAGGAGCCTCACGCACCGCAGCTGGTTGCTCTGCCCTTTCAGCCCATCCTTGTCCAACACGGGGAGCTGCTGCACCGGCCGCGCGGCGGTTGGAGCAGAGTGCGCCTGCGTGGCCCTGTCAAGCTTTCTCCTTTCTGCTTCCACCTTGCTTTTTTATCTGAATATTTCCCTTCTGAACATCTCCATCCAGCCCTTTGCCTGCAGTCCTCTCCCCTTTTTTGTTTTCCTCTTTCATCCCACTCCGGAGGGACTTTTCAGCTTGGCCAACCAAGATCTCCTGTACCATGCTTGGCTTCAAGCGTATCCTCTGAATATCAAAAATTTCACAATATCTTCCCAATACTGTACTTGCCAAACAAACCCAATTCATCCCATTCTAGGTTTAATCCTATTAAACAACCCATGTCCTGGGAACAAACTTCACAGCCCGGATGGCAAAGACGGAGCAATGAAAAGAAACTAAAACTTAACATAGGCAGGTGGCCGGCGTCCAGGAGCCAAGTGTCTTGGGAAGTGTCATCTGTTCCTTCCTCCTTCCTGGTTCTGAACACTTCGGGAAAAAGGTCTGATGTAGGTTCAGGTGTAGAGTGTCTAGTACCCACCTGGCCACAGCCACAGCCGCTGGCCAGCGCAGCGTAACCCCTGAAGGAGCAACAACAAACAAGCCACCACTTTTCCTTAACTCCAGAGCCTTCGAAACCAGCGCATCAGCAACTGAGGATCAGGCAGCACACAATCACGCCCGAAGAGAACTGCACTGATCCTGTGCTGTAGCTGTTGACTTTGCCATCCTTGAGCACACGCTACACGCGGATCCGGGCTCTGGCCAGGAATGGGCAGGGAGGCGCTTACAGGTGCCATGGGAGCGCGGGGCTGCTTTTGGACGGCCACTTTAGGGGATCGACGACTCCAGCACCCGCCCGAACAGGGCAGGAGCAGATCCCAGCCGTGTCTCTATTCTGCACATTTCACTGAAATTGCACCAGGGACCAATCAGCTGAAAATGCGACCCAAAGCATCAAAGCTGAGATACTATGTAAATGTTGATTTATCTCCACTTTGAGTCTAGAGTTTATTCAGAGAGCTTTTATTCCTTTGTTGTGAATTGCATAGCAGTTATTTGGTTGTTGTTTCTTTAATTTACAAATCTCTCTTTCTCTTTACATAACTTAAAAAAATAAAACCCACGTCTCCCTTGAAAGTGTACCTTGTTTCACTATGGTTAGCCCTTGTGTGCTTTACTGCCAGGATTTTATAAAAGGGCTTTAACTTTTCATTCACCAGGAGCATAACTCAAGTTTTAATAACACACCTTATGCATGACAAAAATTTGCTTCTGGCGATCATGGTTTCGACCACAAAACCACAATTGGGAGTAACTCTTGGTTAACTCTTTCAAGCCCACGCACTGCAGAGTTAGACATAAGTTCACAATAGAAGGCTATGGAAATTATCAGTTAGAATATTTTATAATAGATGAAACCATCTCATTCTCTCATGACACGCTAGTCTTTTTCCCAAGTCCTTTCTGTGAAATTAAAGGGGCAAAAAGGAAGAAATAAGAGAGGTTGGTTCTTCCCTTCATTTTGGGCCACGGCATCAGGGCTTGGGGATATTGCAGCTCCCTTGAGATCAGCTGCGTCTGGGCACATTTTAACTGCTCAGCTCAGCTCATCCTCCCCGTGCCCTCCCTCCGCTTGCCAAGGGGCTCCAAGAGGTGCAGCCGGGTTGCCAGATCCTCCATCCTGCTCCCAAGAACCCTCTCCTGCCGCTGCTGCCCAAGGGGCTGCTCCGTCCCTGGCAATGAGGCCGAGGGGAACAGCTCCTGCCACAGCCCCATCGCTCGGATGCTGCTTTTGCAGCTCTTCAGCATCCTCCTCCTCCTCCCCAGCGACAGCCTTCCCCTCTCCCGCCAGGAAACACCAAGGCTGTCCCACCGTTTCAGCAATGCCTTTGGTACCACCAGGTTCCCAGCTCCCTTATCTCCTATCGCTGCTCCCTGGGAAGATTTCGGGTGCTCCAGCTCTATTGTGCTCCTAAATGGCTTCTGCTACAGGGCTTCGGATTCCCGCCTGCCCCTGCCCCTCCGAACAGGCACCTGCCCGCTCCATTCGGACACCCAACTCGCTCCCCGGAGATGAGTTTTGCCAGCTGTGGACTAGAGACCTAAAGTGGAAGAGACCCACAAAAGTGCCCTCGAGTCCTGGGAACATCCACAGCTCAGAAAGGCTCTGCTGGCTGCACAGAGCCTTTAGCCTATGGGGGGAATCCAACAAAGCTCCAAAGGTCTCTGCTGAGATTGAGAGGAGATAGCAACCTCTGCAGCCTTATCTGCAGAGAAGCCCGCTGAATCACAAAGGGGATGCTCCTGCCGTCCATTCCCTCTTTCTCATGCACGAGGCACAGGGGTTAACAGTCCGTTAGCAAGCGAAGAGGCAAGCAAGCATGTAATTCATCAGGTAACATAATGCCCCAGTCCATAATTAGGAATACATCAATCTAATTCTGCAATACGCTGCGTACACACACAAAACGCTCTTTAGCATTCTGCGAGTAAACCACATGGCCTCGTTCTAACTTATAGAAATGCATATATTCAAAAGAAAAAAAAATCTATAAATTACCCAAGAGTTCAGAGAGCAAAAATTTCAGCCACTGATTGCTAACTGGAGCAAGCAGAGGGATCCAGTGTTTATATAAAATAATAATTTGTGCTGCACCTCTTCAGGGCTCCTAATTATTAAGAGATTAGCTGTCACAACACCTCCGTCAGGCCTGTAAGCACGTACGTGCTCTCCTGTACGAATACACCTTCAGAAGCACCATATCCACACTCAAGCGCATGTATGAACAAGCATTTCTAGATCTATTTTATTATATGCCTATGTATTTCATACATGGCTAGATAGCTTTCTAAGACTGGATTTATACAAGAATTCAATGTTTTTCTATATGATTGTTCAAAAACCCTCCATCTTTTACTACCTAAGGTCACAACAATATAACATTCCTCCTTTGCTTTTCTTCCAGAGGCGCAAGGCATGGTACATAGCGCCATAGTCACCAGTATCCAGAGCCCAAAATATTCTGGAGTCTCAAGATTAGAAGCACGAGTTCTTTAGGATGAACAAACTGGTTTGTTTTTTAAATAATCAAAATGAATGAATTGCCATCAATTATAATTTCTTGATAAAATCATAATCTGAAAACATTTATTTCAAAAAACCTAGAAATTTAATCAAAATTGATAAATAGTTTGGAAGGTATTTTCTATAAATAAGTAAAAATACAGGGTCATTGTAGCATATGATAGATTTTTGTTGGATAGAGGCAAACAAGGTTTGTGTCAAGATGGAAACTTAACATGTCAAACTTTAGTCTGGGGAAAAAATCAGATTGTGGTTTAAAAAACCCTTGACAATAATGAGGAGACTCCTCCAAGGCCCAGCAACAGGTCATTGAGGAGCAGAAAGTCAGAAGAGAAAAAAAGAGGAAAAAAAAAAAAAGCTCCCATCCCATTCTTCACTTCCACTGGTAAACACCTGGACAGGCAGGTTAACCCAAGGAGTCCACCTCATTCAAACCCAAAATACTTAAACAAGCTCAAAAGAAACATGTAAGTCTCCATATAGAGAAGACTAGATAAATAAATTAAGGAAAAAAAAAAAACAAAACTACTCACTCCAATTCATTAGACATATTTCTCCCTGTTCCCAACTCTTTGCAGGCAGCCGGTTCCGATGCTTCTCTCTGCTAGTCCCTGCTCAGTGCAGACATTGCCTGCGCCGCGTGTGATTTATGGCGAGCTCCGCGCACGGGTATTTTGCTGACAGGCCGTCGGGCTCCGCGGCGCGGATTGGCTGCGGACACAGGTGCCGTGGGACAGGTACACGGAGCAGGTGCAGCCGTAACCCTCTGCGTGCCGGCCCCGCGAGGGTGGGGAAGCAGAGAAAGGCCCTCGGGGGGAAGGAGATGTGATAAAGAGAGGAGTGGATTCGGTTATTCATCTGTGGGATAATGAGTTTCATCTTGGTGGATGTGTTTCATGTGCAGCAATGCCAAAGAGCTGTCATTTTTAAGAAGCTGGGGGTTGATTTGTCTTTTGCTCTTCCTTTATAAATAAATATACAGACATAAATGCGTACATATATAGAGAGGCATAAATTAAGGCAAAAATAAAAGCGCCTCTTAAGCTTCCTGTTTTTTTTTTTTTTTTTTTTTTTCCTTTTCTCCCCTCTCCAAAGCTGCTCATCCCAGAAAGTTTGTGGATTTTTTTTTTTTCCCTCTAATAAAATATGACTGGGGGATGCCAAGACACACTGCAAACACACTGGCTCATGGGATCCCTCCATTGCGTGGTCTGGGTGAGGAGAACAGGTCTGTGGGCTAAGCCCGCAGGCGCCGCTCGTCCTGCACGGCGCGGACGGCAACGCTGCTCCACTCACGCAGGAGGGCAGCGGGTCCCCCAAATGGACTTCACTGGGAAGTGGCTGCCCCAACACCACCCAGGCAAGAACTCTGTAGCAACGCACCTGCAAACAGTGAAAAGATTTGTGCAATAGAGCAAAACTCATCATGGATTCAAGCCCTCCTGTTGGATGGTTTCTGTCATTCGTGTTGCAATGAGAAGGCAAAGGATGGGCTCAGTGGGTGACTCATGTTGACTGGATTTGGAAGGCAAGAGAGGATTTTACAAGACAAGTTAGTGCAAGCCTTAAAACAAAGGGAAAAAGAGACGTTTCCACCACTCTTTCTCTCCCCATCGCGGTCTCACTCACCGGAGCTGTCCCATCAGCTGCCTGCAGCAGCAGGTGAACACAAGAGCAAACGTTTAAGCCTCCTTTTACATAGCAGCGAGCACAACTCTCCCAGCGTGGTGGCAAGGGACCTTCCCAGCCCACTCAGGCAGGCATAAGGCAAGTCTCTGCAGGCGGACGTGAAGACAAAGCACGTTCATTTGGGTAGGACACCCGTCCCACATGTCCGCACGGCTTCTGCTCTAACGCTGGCTCGGAGCACAGCCAGCGCAGTGTATGGAGCTGAGCGCAGGTCGAGCCCTGCAGAGCCAGCCAGCAAGTGCAGCCCTCGGCTCTGCAGGGCCGTCACCCGTGTGCCAGGCAGCAAGCGAGGGTCTGGAGCAATGCAAACCCCCCTGGGGTCACTGGAGAGCAGCAGCTGCCACCGCCTCGCTCGGACTTTGCTCCGATTATGTCTCCAAGTTTAGGAAACTTTGCCCAGAGCTGGGGTGCTGAGGATCTGTCCTCTGCACGGATGCAGTGACGGGCAGCAGAGGTGCCTCTAGTGCATCGCCCAACCCTCCCGGGCTCACAGCTCTTTCCCTATGGCTCAGACAGAAGTGGGGGAGCCAGTGCTGCTCTGGGCTTACCAGGCTCTTGGTCCTGCTTGCTGCCACCAGCGGGGCTCCGGGACCTCGCTTCAGCGCGGCTGGAGTCCGTCTCAGAAAGCAGGAGGTCCCTCCTGTGAGGGAGACCTGGCAGCAAGGACAGAAACACGGATTTGGAGTGACCAAACTCACCCCAAAAGGACAGCTGTGGTCACCTCTCTTGGCAAAACTTAACACTTAAAAGTGGTTTTAGCAAAACTGTCACTGATGCAGCAGCTGATTCTTTTTTTCCTGTGTGGATCTTGCTGCAACAGAGGCCAGCGAGCCCTTGCCAGCCAGGAACATGCCTGCTCGTCCGTGCACGCAGCCTTATTTCTTAGGCAATTAGCTGCGTGCTTAGCAGCGGTGCTGAGATGCTCTCCCAGTCTCCAGGAATAAAATCTCTCCTAGCCGAAATGCAGCCTGTGCAGTGCCTGGGCTCACGGCGGCCTCTGCGGCAAGGAGCAGCTCTAGCTGCTCCGAGGTGACAGCGTGAGGGAGTCCCTGCCGTGGGGACCCCCCTCCCCACACGAGGGTAACAGGGGAGCAGGTGGCACTGCCAGACGGGGCCCACCCTCGCCCTGCCTCTTCCCTTCTCCTGGGCACCTCGGCCTTCTTGTGATAATGCAAGTCTTACAGCGCCCAAGAGGCCTCCAGGCCTGAATGCCTAGACAATCCCTTTGATTGCGATTTCAGTATTTTTAATTATTATTTTCTCACTTTTTTTTTTTCTCTCATTTATACTCCACCCTCCAAGAGTATCTGGTGAGGGGGTGGGTTAGAAGAAGGAGACCAAAAGATACATTCCCCATGCACAAAACCCTCCTACTTCCCTTCCACTCCCCTGTTAAATATACCCTGGAACAAAAGCCCTTTATGATGCTCTAAAAATAAAGCATGCAGCAGGCAAGATAAACTGTAAAGTTTAAAACAGAGGGCCAAATTTTGCACACAATTACACCCTCTCTCAGGCAACAGTGCTGCGCTTGTGTTTGGTTTGTTAAATCCTCTTTAAACACCCAGGACAGCTCGTGATTAGCTGCATTTCGTTAGGCAGAAATGAGCAGCTCCATGACTGAGGACAGCATCATGCTGTGGGTCCCCGGCACCCACGCAGGCGCTGTGGCTCGGTCACCCAGGGTCGGTCCTGGAGGAGTGCGGGTGGCTCTGTGATGGTGCCATCCAAGGGCTCCTACATTTTCTTCACCTTGCACAAGGTATTTCGCACTCGCTGTTCCCAGTCTGGCTCCTTTTCCATATAACCCATAAGTAACTTCAAAGCAGGAGCTCTTAGCCCTTTAGGATACGCAGCTTTTCCCACTGACAGCTGTCAAACATCCTTTCCAGGTGCCCCATTGTGCCAGGAACTGCTGCTGTGCTTGACCAAAGGTTATTAAAACATCCCGACAATTAATACTGAGCAAGAGGAAGTGCCTGAAGCAGGTTCAAGTAAGCTGTTCTCCAAAGGGAGACACAGCTGCTTCAGGTGCTTTTCCAGCACAAAGATGGGTTTTGTCATATACATTTTAGAAATCTTTAAGAAACAAAGTGGACCCTCTTACCTAAGACCCCAGTGTCTTCTTGAGCATCTTCCCCAGGAAAGGCACAACGCGCTGAGCTGTGACATCTCTGAGCTGCAAGTCACAGCCTGTGCGACAGCCCAGGCTATGAAAGTCATCCTGTAGCACTGCACACTAGCAATGAGCAAAAGGAAAAGGAAGTGGGGATTTGGCCTTCTGAAGAGACACAGCAAGAAGACCCTTTACTGACCCTTTCCCAGCAGTTGTTTTCCAGGGAGCAGCTCTGTCTTTTGGGATGTGGGAAGCAGGCAGCTCTGCTTGATGGATCCTTGCACCACTAAACAATATGACCTGATACTTAAATGTCTTTTTAATAGAGCTAGGGCAGTTTGCTATTACCTGTTGTAGCTCACGGGGTTATAGGAAAATTCCTGTTGTCTTTAGCTAGTTCTACCAGTTTTTACACAGTAACAGGTTTGGGTTGCAAACAACTGACCCAACTAACAGTCTTTGGGGCAGCCACCTTCAATTTAAATCAACAAACATAACCCACTGCCCCAGCCAGCGTCTCTCTGGGGAAAAAACTTCACCACTTCTCACTTTCAAAGGGACCTGAATCCTTGGAAGAGACAGCACTGGGCAGCTGTGAGGACCAACGCCCTCCCAGGTCAGGGCGGCTGAGGCTGAGCCCCCCGTGCGCCGCACTGAGGACACTCTCTCTGCCGCTCCTTCCGACCTGAGACTGTCCCTTGGGACCTGCTCTCCCTTGGGAGCTGGTGTTCAGGGCAAGGAGCTGAACCTTCATCCCAGAGATCAGCAGCAGTGCGAGGACGGGCCCAAGGCTGGGCCCAGAGTGATAGCGGCACTGTGGTGTCTCAGCTAGAGAAACTTATTTTTACATATTCAAACAGGTTTTAAATGGCACAGATGCAAAGTATCAGGTTTTGCTCCCACCACTGCCCCACTGCTGCAGTGTGCTCAACGCTGCATCCCTCCAGAAAGCAACTGGATGTCAGTCAGCGACGCTGCAGCAGGGGTGAGCTTAGTCTCACATACCTCAATTGACTCTGTTCATCATTTATCAGCTCTTCATGAGCACAGATGTGGAAATATCACCAGCAGAGCTGGCCCTAATGGCTCAGAATAAATTCTCTTTATCAGCCAGTGGGTTAGATCTCAGCACCAGAGGTAGGGCTTAGATTCAGACTAGGAGCAGGAAGAGTGCTTGCATCCTGGTGTCTGCTGGGTGTCTGCAGCTGCAGAGATGCCTCCGATTTCAATGCAAACATAGCAAGAAGTGGGATTCCTATCAGTAAGTTCCTAATTATCAAATAAAAAAAAAAGAAAGAGTATCAGGCAAGAATCTGCTCAGAAGGCCCTGAAAAACATCATTACGTGACAATTTAGTTTCTGTAGCTGATTAGAAAAATCTCAGGCCAGAGATATGTATCTATGCATAACATCTGCAGCTCCTAACATCCCAGAGTTGCCAGCTTTCATGGTTTCAGCACAGATCTGCTGAAACTTGCTGTTATTATTAGTTTATTTATTTGCCTTTTAACAACCTAATTTCCTGTAATCACATGATCATGTGAAAGCTTTCATAGAATCACAGAATGCTTAAGGTTGGAAGGGACCTCTAGAGATCATCTAGTCCAACCCCCCTGCACACGCAGGGTCACCTAGAGCATGTGGCACAGGACTGCGTCCAAGCGGGTTTGGAAGATCTCCAGAGCAGGAGACTCCACAGACTCTCTGGGCAGCCTGTTCCAGTGCTCTGTCACCCTCACTGTTAAGAAATTTTTCCTTAAAAAAAATTTCCTTTCGCTAAATATAAATTTCTACCTATCATAACTGTCATAAAAATGCCTCAAAATACAATCCCTATTGGCTCAGGAACCCAGAGACACAAACAAAACTAACTCCCCCCTCATTGCCAATGTAAAGCAATTTTAAAGTCAATCCTGTGTCTGCCAGGCACTGGGTTTATGTCTTTTAAGCCAGTCCTGTGTTTGTCAGGACCACAGCTTCTGACCTTTTAGTGCTGAGGCTTGTCAGCAATCAAAGCACTGTGCAAATTTTATTTATGTCTTGCTTCTTCTATCTTATACCTGCTATTCATCATCTTAATCAAACATTGGACACTGATGCAGGGGATGTTTTGGATCATCCAGAAGTTGAGTTCCAGTCGTCCTGCCTTTCCTGGTGCTTTGGTAGGCTCTGACTTCCTCACTGTACGTTGAGGACCCAGCTGTTGTACCCGATTATTTATAGAGAAGACGAAGAAGTTGGCTCTGCAATCTTGATTTGACTCTAACACTGTCCCTGGATTTGGGAGCACGGCGCTCAGATCCCAGGCCTGGTTTGGAGCCGCCTTCCGCTCCTGAAGCCTTCAAAGGAAGAGAGAAGTGTGGAGGGAGGGGAGAGCCAGCGAGGCTGGGCAGGGGCTCCCTGCACAGCTGTGGGAACTGCATCTCCAGCTGGAAACCTCTGCCCAAGGCCCCGCATGAGTCACAGAGCCATCATCCCACAGGCTGGTGTTGCACAGGGAACAGCACAAACTTCTGAACAGCCTCATGTGGGAGAAGCACCCAGTGCTTTGAGTCTAGTTCTCAGCTATTTACAGGCAGGGATTTTCCTTTGAAAATCTCTAGTGCGTGGGGATGTTGCTGGCCCTGCTCCCTCCCCAGGGGCTCCAGCTTTGTCATGCTAACAGCAGCCATCAAAGGGAAGGCAGAGCCCCTTCCAAAGAAGGGTCGCAGTGGTTGGAAGCTGCAGTCAAAGCAAAGCAAGGCTGGCAGTGCTGAGCTGCCCGCACTGCCATAAAAAGAACAGTTCAGGGCTGCAGTTCATGGCCATGGCAGGGTTCACCCACCAAAACTTGCTCACTGCAACCCATGGGTGGCTGCTATGGCCAGTAAAGGCACCAAGGGCCAAAAGACATCCAGGCTCCTACCTACTCCACCACTCAGAGCTACCATAGGCCAGAAGGAACCCTGAAACTCCACCAGCATCCTCTCTTCCAAACATCCTCCCCAGGCCCTGGAGTCTGGAAGATGGGGAAAGAAAAACAGATACCCATCTACTCCACCCTCCAGCAGTGGGGAAGCTCTCTTTGCTTCCTAGCTGGCACCTGTCTATCATGTTTGATACCAAATAAATACCCCCTGAACTCTGACTCATGCTACTTGTTCACTTTTGCTTGCTAGGCCACAATCCAGCATCTAAGGTGAAAAAAAAACCTTCCATTTTAAATGAAGCCTAAATTTAAATCCTGTAAGTGCATTACCTTCTCAGCAAACCTAACCAAACCTCAGAATAACTTACTAGATCCTTTTTTGATTGCGCGGAGTCTAGGTCAAACGTGTAAATCCAGCGACCTTCCAACACGGCAAATCTGGGAGCTAAGTCTGCCTTCAGCCAACGGCCGCACGGGTGGATCTCCTTTCTCGGGGCAGTTGCTGGTGGGGGATTAAGAGGAAGTTCATTACAAAGTGCCACTTGCCCCATGGAGTGGAAAATATCAGGTAGTTTTGCAACATTTAGAGTGATGCACCAAGAAGGGCTTGCTGACCCTTAAGGGCTTGGGGATTTTCCTTCCCCAAAACGCTTGCTGCAAGAAGTACATTCCTATTACAACACAAACTATTGCTTTATCTTCATACAAAAAAAAAAAAAAGAAGAAAAAAAAGCACCATCTTGATTTACTTCAAGATCTGAAAATCAGCCAAGCTTTTTAGCTGACACTTTCATATTTTCCTGCAAGCTCTATATGGCACCCAAATACTAGGCAGGCTTGTTGAGAACAGCAAATATAATTTACCTGCCAACCTCAGCTGCTGGGTTTGAGCAGTGCTGCATTCAGCACTGATACTCAGGAAGGCTCCGTTGCCATCGCTTGCACCTAAGGCTCTGAAATGGAAAGCAGGAGACCAAAGTGCTGGCCCCTGCCCACTTGTGTGCCGGGGCTTCGCCTCCCTCTGCCTTTGTGCAGGTTCCAATGGGAGGCCTGTTGGGGCAGTCCCGCACTAAGCACTTGGATCGCTGCCATCCCCGGCTCTCATGGGATTATAGCTGGGACCATATTGTAAGTAATTTTATGCGAGTCTTGGAAAAATTTGCCTACCTTGGGTGTCTAGTCACCCACGCAAACCACTAGTGGAGATGTGACTTATAGCAATGCATTTTTACCCCAGTTTGAAACAAGATCAAACGTATCGTGCTATGCCAGCATAAGAACTGGGACTTGTGGCCAAAATCCAAATATAGATGAGTATTAAGAAAACAACAACAACAACAACAACAACAAAAGAAAAAGAAAAAAAAAAAAAAAAAGAAGAAGCTACAATTTCATCTGGACCCAAAGAATTTAATCTTGACAGCGAGACCTTTACCTGCAGCTTTAGGATTAATCAGTGCCAACAAAATCAGTGCCTGCTGCTCTGAGCTTCAGTACAGAATGAAATCATCTGAAAAGATGAACTAGATGGATCCAATCTGGATCAGCCCTGGGAGCAGCTATTTTCACAGGTCAGTGGAGAGGAAAAGCTGAGGATTTGGTTCAGACTGAAGGATGCCAGATGATGACAGAACCCCTAGTTATCAGGATGTAAAGACATCTTTCCCACTGCTGAATAAATGTAAGGTACCTGAGACCTGAAGCTCCTGCCTGGCCTATTCCCATCTGCATTTGGGTTCTTCCACTTGCAGGAGCTTCTGGCTGCAGGAACCGGCTTGGCCCTTACCTTGGCTTCCTTGCGCCTTGGCTTGCAACTCCACTGGATCAGCCCTCTTCTCCCACACCTCGAACAGCCCTTGGAAGGAGGGTGAGGGACTGGGGATGGGCAAACCCAAGGCAGCATAAAAAATTCTCCTCAAACTGAGGTGCTTAACCCCACTGCTTGGGAAGACATTTGGGCAACACAGGTAGCTGTTTGGAGCCAACGTTGAGCCCTGACTGGAGGCAAGGGCCACACGGGACAGCTCAGGGCCACTGTGAACCTTTGCAAGGGACTTTTTCTCTACACCTTTGGGCTGTGGATTTTCTTCCGCACAAGGAAAAACTGCCCTCTGCAGAGCCCTGCAATGGGAACACCATGTGCAGGCGCGGGCACTCGGACGGCCTCCCCCATGACCCGAGTGTGACATTTGGCTGACATTTCTGCAGAGCCCGTCCCTGCGGTACCAGCTGCTTCCTCTCTGCAATGTCCCATCTCACAAAGACCCCAGGCAGCTCCCTCAGCTATCATGAACCCAAACTGAATTCTGGCCGTTCACTGCCTGAGGTCAAGCTGTAAAACGAACAATCCAAATTTGCCTTGAAAGACAGATGTACTAATTAGAGAAACCTTGGGTGGCAGTTCGGAGCACGATGCTTTTAATAACTGCAGGGATGTTGAGAGGCAAATAAATTATATGATGAAAGTCTACCAGGCTGCAGAACCCAGATATGTAATAACCAGGACTGGCACCAGGACTGAAGCTTTGCCCCCTGGGCTTGGCATTTTGTCTGATCGTCTCTCCAGATGAGAAGGTATCTGGAGCTTCCGGTCCTGCTGACTGCCTGGCATGAAGGTATTTCTCAACAACAACCCCAGGAATCATCCTGGGAAGGCTGGAATTAGAAAGACAGGACTCACTGGCGCATGGGGAGGCACAGCTAGGTTTTCATCAGGACGAGAGTGACTCAGGATTCTTCTCTCCGGCCTTTTCAGCTAAAGCAGGCATAAATCATGTGGAAATTTTAAAGTTGTTTAATAGTGTAAAAAGTCACCCACCAAAGACACTAGCTCTTCTTTTTGCAAATGTACAGCTAAATGGGCTCTGCTAGCTCCAGGAGCGTGGACCGCTGTCCTCCTCCTCCTCCTTCCAGGACAAGCCAGGCCATACTCTTCCCTTTGCCAGGATCCGCACGCACTCGCTGCCTCGAATGGCAGCACCGGGCTCCTCTCTCCTCATCCCTTGGTTGACTGAGAGCCCTAATAAATCCTAATTCAACTCCCTGATCACAAAACAGGCATCCCCTGAGTGCACCTTGCTACCTGCTTAGAGGAACCTCCCGCACGGATCACGGCTCCAGCCAGGCCCGGCCCTGGCTCACGGCTGCGGGAGAAAGGAGGCCACCGTCGCGTCTGCATCCCGCCCGCAGGAGCCTCCACGCGCTCACAGGCTGCTACACGTCCCAGACAAGCCACACACAGTTATTTTCAATGGCAATTAAAGAGCAGCTCTTGTTTCTAAGGCTGGACAAAAATTGCAGACAGAGCTGCCCGGACCCAGCCACCCTTATGGCAATGGATGTGCTGGACCGGGAGATGCTGACTCTCATCCCAGCTTCAGTTTACCTTTAATTCTCCTGGCCTGAAACCCCGCAGGAATAATATGGGGAGCCTGTAGCCACTGCAGGGGCATTTGGGAGCAGCACCTGTGCTAGGAATAATCAGCCCAGCAGGAGAAAAGTTTCTCTCAGTTGGTCCTGGAGCATTTTACATTTTTGACCCTCTCTGGGGTGATAATAGTGGCTCCTGGGAATGTTTTGTCCTGGCTTCTGCATGGCCCTATTATGATTTCTCAAAAGACCTCCCATAAGGGTTAAATGACCCCACATTAGTGCTAATTTTGGGCTAACTTTCCTATTCAGCACATAACAAAGCGGTTGGTGTTTATCCAAGTCCCATAAAGTGACAGGGACCACACACAACCTAAGGGCGCTCAGCCGTCTGGGAGCAGACGGCTCCCCCAGCCCTTTCGGAAAAAGGAGAGAGGGGGAGGCCAATGAAAAATCTTTGCCCGGCCGGTGCCCGGGAGAGCGGAGCTGGCCCTGCCGTCCTCAGCGAGAGCTGGCGCTGGGAGGGACAGCGGCCGGTCCTTCTGCTGCCCTCTGTGGCCTAATTGCACCCACTGAGTCACAGACCCACAACACACTCAGCTGCCTCATTCCTGAGCTGTTTCCCTTCTCCACAGGCTCCTCATGAAGTGAACTTAGCTCATATTAATTGGATGCCAATAAATCACCCTGCTCAGCTAATAAAGCAGATGTCTCGGGGACCCTGTGCCTGGGAAAGGAGCTGTTCGGGGGGCGAAAGAGTCACACGGGCGACTAAGGCCACCAAAGGACTCACCAACCTTGGCCCTGTCCCATCGACTTTGCCGTGGTTAACGACCACGTGGAGCAGGGCGGGCTATGGATTAAAACAACCCCCAAGTGATGGAAGCACCCAGCTAGGTAGAAGGGAGCAGGGTTTTGGCTGGAGAAAACCCGGATCATCCTGCTGGAGAAAACCGGGATCATCCCTAGAGCTCGGCTGTAGATTTTGCAGCCGCCCGAGGCATCTCTTTGCTCTCCTGCAGGGCACTGAGAGCAGCAACACCAGCCGAGGATTCATTTGGGGCAGCTTCCCACCCCGTGACAAGCTGACCTGAAGCACAGGAGGGGGCTTGAAGTTAGTTAAACACTTGCCCCTTCCCTTGGCAATTAAATAAGGCCAGGGGAAAAAAAAAAAAAAAAAGAAAAAAAAAAGAGAGGGAACACAAACATGTTATTGGTGGACTGAGTAAACATTTCAGCTCTTTTGCAATCATTAATGACAGCACAGGGGGTGTGTGAGCTTCCTGCGCATTGTGCTGCAGTTCATTCTCCATTCACCAATGCAATTAGGGTGTCTTTTATGCAAGAGCTAAAATTCACCTCGATTGATTTAACAAGTATAATTTCCTCTTCGGAATGGCTGGAAATTAATCATCACTTCCCCAAGCTCCATCTGGAATTCACTCTGTCAGCACAACACACGGCCAGAGCGGTGGCATCCACAGAGAAACGCACGCTGGCTGCACTGCTGTTGACTCTGCTCAAGTATGTCCTATGCTTAGAATGGGAAATATCTCAAATATGCAGTAGAGTCAACTCTCCCAGCACCATCCATATCAATTTTTTTTCCTCTAGTGAAAATCATCACACAGCCAATAAACCTGATTCTTTTGTTGCTCATACGAGTTTTCATTGAGGCAACTCCACTCATTTAATTGGAGTAACCCTGATTTGCAGCAAGTGAAAGCAACAGAAAAAAAAAAGATTGAATATTCTAAAAGGAAAAAAAAATACACACACATATATATATAAAAATAATACACCTAACCAGTTGCATCTCCAAGAAGCTGCATTTGCACATGCAGATGGCAATTTGTGCAGGCAAATCAGCTAATCAGCCACCTAGTTCCCTGTTTTCATGGCCATCTGCCCAATCCGGGCACACAGCGGTGAGCTGTAGGACATCGGAAGCTCTGAGGGCTCCAGTAAATCGCCCTGTCCTTGCCCATCTCAGACTAAATGAAAATCTATAGTTCAATATAAATAAAATAATAAAATAAAACTAAAAAGCAAAGGATGGACAACTTCTAGTATCAGAGGATACTGCTCAACTGACAAGAAGCTAAAAGACTAGAATGCTCTAGAAAGAAAACTGTTTTGTTTATTAAAACAATTAATATAGTTTAAAAGGAAGAGTGCTGGAGTAGGTGTGAATGAACTGTCCTTCTCAAAACTGGGGTGTGGCTGCTCCAGAGGTTTTCCCAGCATTTTGGTGTCTTTTGATGTAAACCACAGAAACTAAACTATATGAATTAAAATCAGAGCTCCTTAAAATTCACTAGTTCCAGGATTATTCTTGGGAGCTGACCAATCCCTGGAACATCCCACAGCGCTGGAGTCACAAAGGAACTCACATGAAAGTTTGAGCAAATCTTTGTTGACTTCTTCCACCCCGGTGTTGACCCATTTCTACCCATCTGTGGTTTTCAGCATTTTTTGACAAGGACCTCTGTAACTTTTCCATTCTTCTGTACATAATTAGCTTAAACCCAAGGACAAACTAACTTCCTTTTCTCAGTTTCCACTGCAGACCTGTTACAAGTAATGAAAGTCCTTCTAGGAGGCTGTGGTTAAAAGGGATTGATCCCCAGCTCTGCAGCAGCTGCTCATTCCGCATGTTTCCCAACTTCTTGGGATCTGTTCGGATTTACTCCAGCACAATTTGCTCCACACCATAAGAGTTAGCTCAGTCATAGAAAGCCGCATATTGAAAGTACTCTATAGGGACCATCTAATGAATCCTTAGAGCATCCCGGGCAGATATACAAACCCATCCATTATGCCACTGATAACTAGAGAAAATAGACTCAGGGTAAACGTCTTGCCCAAGAGCACAGACACTGACAGAGCCACAACAGTCACTGCTGAGTCCTGCCACACTATTTTCAGATTGGGCCTGGGGAAAAATATATAATAAAAAACACTACTAAAAATTTTGTTCTGCTAAATTTCTGCCTCTCTTTTCAGTCAGAACTACTGGAAACCAAATGGAAATGTCTCCTCTTGGAAGACCTCTGTGCAGTTTTGCAAATGAGCAGATGAGCAGCCAGCCACCCAGTGGGGGAAAAACAAAATTACCCAGGCATGCAGAGGAAAAAAAGTTGCAGAGATGGCAAGACGAAAGTGCAGGATATGTAATTATGGACAATCCTAATATGGAAAAGGAGAATTTGAATTTCCTGGGAAAAACTACAAACAAAAATCAGAGAGAGTCTCAGAAAGACAGGGAAAGGAGCCGGGAGGAGGGGTAAAAATGCATGAAGCAGGAAACTGTCCCAGAGAGTTTTGAGCTTTACAAGTCTTCCCTTTTATCTAGGGAACTTTGGGGTAAGGATGGAGCAAGAGGGAGTAATAAGCATTGGTGTTAATTGTGCAGAGCATCTCCATAGAGCTGGAGATTAAAGACTCCAGCACCTCGAGGGGTGAAGGAATCTGTTGATCTGGAGACAGTTCGTGGGGCGGCAGCTGTGCCCTTGTTAGCGGCCTCCCCGTTCCCTGTCTCATCATGCAAACGAGGGCTACGAGCACCGGAGTTTGCAGCCTGCAACATCTGAGCTGGGATCTCTGGAGAGACAGGGACGGATTTATTTACATGTTCTGAGTTATCTCTGTGCACAATCTAACAGGGCCCTCCTGCATCTGGGGCACCCTGATGACAGTAATAACATCGTAGCAGGGTATTTCTGTTTGCGCTCGCTCGTCACCCTGGGGACAGGCAGGCAGAATTTCTGCCTGTTTTACACCCCTTTAGTGTGAGCATTGGTTACGCTCTGCTCCTGGGAGGGCTGGCATGTCCTTGACCATGGAAACATGCTTCCTTCAGAGGACCTGGAAGCTGAGGTCAGGTTCAGTTTAGCTCTCCTGGATTGCGTCAGCCCGACCTCAGACCCTCCCCTGATGCCAGCCCAGCGCGGCTGATGCTCCTGACTCACCTCATAAAGTTGCACAGCGGCACAAATCTCGCACAGAGGGATCCTCCTGCCACTGCAGGAGGGCGGCACGCTGGAGAGCAGGGGGCTGACAATGTGTCTGCCCCATGCTCTAAGCAAAGGAGAAGCTCTCCCTGCACCCCAGCCCCTGGGGCTTTGGGGAACAAACCTCCTCCACCTGTGCTCCCAACACAGATGAGCCCCGTGCTTGGCAGCGAGGAGCAGCCTGGGTAGCTGGGCCCTGTTCAGAGCCAAGAGGAAGGCAGGCAGTAGCTACTCGGCTCTCCTGTGCTGGCAGCAAAGAGGGAAGCAGTAGGAAGCAAAGCCTCAGGTGCAGGAGAGGCAGAAATACTTTTCACAGATACCAGGCCTAACACCCCAGCCTGGGCCTGCACAGCCAGTCCTCACAAGAGCCACCAGAGGAAAAGCTGCTGCAGCCCCATGATATACAGTGCTGCCAGAAACACAGAAATGCTGCCAGTACCTTCTCTTGTTGCAGGATGACAGCAGGCACGAATCACTGAACTCTCTGCTCTTTATATGATTCTATGTGGTTGGCGTTACTCTTGCATCACTGACAGAGTTTGTGGTTTTGAAGAGTAGATGCTCCTGTAGTAACTGGGTATTCCTCAGTCCTGGGAACAAGGCAAAGAGACTCAGTCAGTCCCTTACTAGCAATGCTAAAAGGAGAGAAAGGGGGAAAAAAAAAAAAAAAAAAACAGCAAATAAACCAGCCCCTGAATATGTCTGCAGCAGGTGCCTCTGCAGGAGAGGAATTGCCTTCCTCCCATTAGCAGCTGCAGCCCAAGCAGGCCCCAAGTCCCGGGTACTTTGAGAACCCTCGGCTGAAGCAGGAGTCCCCAGGAGCAAGCTCTGCCCTTCACCCCTGGACACCAAGTATCCACCCTGAATTAAGCACGGAGCCTCTCTTCCCACCCCAGCACTATCCTGCAGACTAAGCGCTCCAAGCTCATACTGGAAAGGGCTCTTGCTGAGGACCCCGTCTCCGTCTCGGAGCCCTCCTCCCCTGAGAGCTGCTCAGAGCAAGCCGGGATAAGGAGCGTCAACACTGGCTCGGGAGAGGTGCCACGTTAGGAGGAAGCAACTCGTGTTTGTCACTCATACCAGAGTATTCACACCTGGGCATCTTTGTAAGCACTTGTGCTTGCAGGAATGCTCTTTCTTCAAAAAAAAAAGGATTTTGCACATCTACAGAACGGAAAGAAATTTCCCATCTGAAGCTGAACTTCGAATTTATGGATGTGTTTTGCTTCAATGTTTCAATCAGCTTTTGCTTTTGATAAATGATATTCAGAATAACTATTTCACAAAATATTTGAGATTGTAACATTTCACTCCCAATAAAAGCTAAAAAGCTGCAAAAAAATCGACCCAAAGTTGTATTTTCTTCTCAGTGATCAAAATGTCCCTGTATTCAGATTTGCAGACAAAGAGGTTTCTAGATATGTGATCCATGAGGCAAAATAAATTTTCTTGACAATGCTTACAAGATTATCTTCACATTTCATGGCTTGCTGGCTTTCACAAGTCTGCATTTCTCTCATTTTGGAAAAATCTGTTTCATGTAAAAAAGGAGGAAAAAAAAAAAAAAGGGAAGTTCTCATCCTTGTTTATCAAAGGGAAAAAAAAAAAAAAAAAAGAAAACCCCAAGAAGAAATAAAAGAGCAAATAAAATTAACTCAGCCACACAATTTCTTGAGTGCTCTTCCTGATTTTAAAATGTGCAAGGCTCATTTAAGAAGCAACAAAGATGGGTGGGGATACAAGCAAATTTCCCTGGCCGCTGTTACAGAAAGATGATTCAGAGAGCGCTCTAGAAGGGCTGCTCCGCTTACAGAGGGCATTGAGGAAACAGGACCACGGTGAGAAGCAGAGTAGCCACCTCCTGCCCTCCCCAAGCTTCTGTGTGGAGTCATCCTAACTTGGAGGCCAGCCCAGAGCAGGGAGCTCCATCCTGCAAGGTGCTGAGCACTCTCGGCTTATTCGGTGGGAATAAGCAAGTTCGGAGTGAAAATAAGGGCAGCACAAGTGGGTTCCTAGGAGGAAAGAGCTGTGACCAGGGCATTGCAGAGCACAGGAATTTGCAGCCACAGGAACACAAGCGAGACAAACAATGTTGACTGCGTTTCCAACTGGGGTCGGAAAATTTTATGACTGCAAATAACACTGGCAGTCATGTAAGCCAAGGGAAAAATAAAGGGGTAATGAAACCTCCTGCTTCAAGGCATGAGCCGGTGGCCTCTAGGGATGACGGAGGAATTTTTCCTCCCATGCACAGCATTGCTCAAGTCGCTGGTGCATTCTGCAGGGGTTTCACCATCTCCAGAAATCCCAGGCATTGGCTGTTGATGGAAAAAGAAGATAACCACAGCAGACAAGCCACAGGGACATATGATATCAAATAAGCCAGGTAGCAACACTGCCATGGGGAAAAAGGGACATGGAAAGAGCATCTAGCCCTGGGTTCCTAAGGATTCAGCAGGGATGCTCTCCACGGACTGGATTTAAATGCATCAGACACAGAGGGTAAAAAAAACAGAGGCCGAACCATGCTGTGTCTCTGAGCTCCTCCATTCTGGGATACTCACTGGCCAAATAATACAGCTTTGGAACTGCTTTCAGATTTCCAATTTTGGTGGCTAAAGCCACCTGCTACGTGTGCGAAGGATCCCCGTCCCACAGCATTTTCATCACGCAGCTCCTGAGAGATGTGGTACCTTGCAGGACCCGGCCTGGCAGATCTCCCTATAGGGCCGCCACCGTTCGCTCCGTCAGTCCTCAGTCCTGGTTGAGCAGTTTTTTTCTCTTGCTTCATTGTTTGGAGATGGACTTGCAGAGGGAAATGAATTGCATCAGGAAAACAGGTTAAACTGTCGTGGAAATTTCCCTGAAATCCCAGTTCCTCTGAGAAAACAGCGCAAGTGGCAGGAGACAGAAGAGCCACAGGAGGCATCTCTGTGATCATTCACCTGCACGGCTCAGCATGGATATTATTTTTCTTCCCAGTAATTAATTTCAGTGTATTATTAATTGTAATAACCAGCAATTTCTAATGAATACACTGAGCCTCATCAAAATCCCGGCACATAACTGGCACCGTTAAAGTAACTGTAGCTTTCCCTGCTCAACAGGCTCAGGCCTTGCATGTCCTTCCAGTCACATCTGAGGGCGTTTGACATTGGGGAGGAGCCGGACAACTCCAGCGTTCGCCTGGGCCTTGGGGTCTCTGCCACAGAATCACTCCTTGACTAAAGGGAAATTCTCCTTATGAGCAACCCATGCAGAGAGAACATCCCCCTTATCCTGCACCAGGGTATTTGGGGGTGAGCACATTGGAAACCCAGGGACAATCTGCTACTTAGGGAACAGGATCTACATGATACTCTCTGCTGATGAAAATAGGTGTTAGGTGCTAAAAACACCTCCAAAAATCCACCCAAGTCAAGTTCTAGGCGTTCAGCTGGTTTAAGTCAGGCCAGCTCATTTGTCATGTCAGGAGGCAAGAGCCCTAATTCCGCGTTGAAGTCCAGACACACAGTGACAACCAGCCTCAGCGTTTGTCATTTCCTCTGCACAACTTCACCAACTAGAAGCCAAACAAGGGATTGCTCCATGCACCATTAATCTCACCCTTCTTACAAGTATGTAATTATCAAACATAAAGAAGCAGATATTAATTACAGTGTGAATACCTTAGTCACTGCGACCAAACAAAAGAAAATCCAAGAATTTTATCACCGAAGACAAATACCTTTCAAATGAGAAGCAAAAAAAAATGCATGGAAATATTGATGGCATCCCACTGTAGCAGTACTCAGTTCAGGATGCGGATTATCTTTTGTTCTGAATCCCAGAGCTCCTGGGACTTGTGGACACTACTACAACCACAGTTAATTTTCACCCTAAGTTACCTGTATCTTATTGCCAATGGAAAATAGTCACCATTCGAGCAAAATATTCCTGGACAAGTTGGTAAATTTACTGATTAATGTTTCCCTCCATTTCCACCATGTTTTTTAGAAGAACTTATTTAGAAAATAATATCCAGATGGTAAGACCCAAAACCTTTAAAAGGCCGACATTCTCAGGACAGGGTTAGGGACCTGATGTGACTCTTCTCTGGTCCAAAGGGATGAAGTGCAGAGCAGCAGTTCCCTGTTTGCTTGGCTCAGGGTCCGGATGGACGAGGTCTCCGACTGCTTGCGCTTGGCCACGTAAAGATGTCCTGAGATGTGGCCACTTAGTCACTTCCTTGCTCTGACATGATCGTGATTTATGCATCGTGTAAGTAGGCGCAACGTTATCACACAGTAATGTTTTCTAATGAAGATTTTTGGTGCGGGCCTATGACCTAATAAAATGGTGTAGCACAACCGGTGAATCTCGGGATCTCTTGTTGTCGTAACCTTCATCCTCCTTGTGGAGTCCCCTCCCCTTTGTTTATGGCAGCTCTTCCTCAGGTGGCGGTGCCGAGCCAGGGAGATCCCGTGCGCAGGGCCCGGCCGAGACGCTCGTCAGGGCGCCAAACATCGACAGCGGGAGACTCGTCCGACCCGCGACTCACGCAGAGCACTGGGATCAAGATTAAAGACATTTACATACATGTAAATTTTTGCCATTTGCTGTGCAAAAATATCCCGTCTCTGAGATACGGGAAAATATGGTTCTGACTCAGAATTGATGCTATCTTTGCAGTCAAGATTAGAGTCAGCGTTGTGCAATCCAGTTTAACTCACAGTATCAGTCGCTATGCAAACGCCGGGGTTTCACCCAGAGGTGTGGCCTTCCACCCATTGCAACAAACACCGACCACAGGTTGCTTGCTATTTACATCCAGTAATATCGGAAAGTGCAGGCAATTTTTCAAGCCCCATCCTAAAAGAAATTGATTATTTCTCACGAGACGCTGAGTGACCTTCAATTACAGTGAAAGTAGTGGGATCAAAAGGTTTTTAATGCCGGTGAGGAATCTATCCCTAAAGACAAAAAAGAAAAAAAACAGAAAAGGTGAAAGCACTAAAAAAAAAAAAAAGAAAGCTTTTTTCCCACAGGAAACTTCCATCAGTGTTGTATTTTCCCTAGGGTCATTTCTGTATCTGTCACTAAAAATTACTGCTGTCAGCCGTAATGCATCAGCAAGAGGCAGAGGGCTGGGCTTCGGTGGTCTGTAAACTGCACTTGTTTTTAACAACCCCTTCACCTTAGCTCCAGTTAACATATTTATTATGCAATAAATCCAATTTTGTCCAGGGCAGGAAGGACGTTGGAAAGAAATACTCTCTGTGCTGTTTTCCTAAGAGCTTGCCCAATGTCCAAGCCAGGCTGAGACACTTCACTCGCATGAGGCTGAGCCCAAACTGAGGTGGGAGAAGCAAACCAGAAGTATCTGAGAGGGGAGCAAATGTAGATGGATGTTAAAACACTTCAAAGCCCCGAAACAGCAGATTTCCTGCCTGCCTTGGCCTCGGCTCCCCTGGGCCCTGAAACAAATGCCTCACAAAACCAGTGGCGAAAAAAACAAGCCTAAAACAGCTTTACTCCATCAAGCAAAGTAACCTCCTAGAAACTCGCGCTGCTAATAAAACGGCAGCGAGGAGGCTAATGGGAACAGTCTTGCCCTACGGACAGCTTCTCCCTACTGATCTTAATGAAGCCGCTTGCAAGTCGGGCATGTTCTTATTGCAGCGACACTCGATGCCGTGGTGATCGCGGTGCTGGGGCGCTGTTCAAAGCGAGGCCTTTGGCACGGGGAATGGGAGGTAACTCTTGGAAAGGAGGTGATAGAGGCTGCTTGTTATTCAGTGTTTGCACAGGGGATAGAAAAGGTTTATGTGGAAGTAGCAGACAAGTAAATGTACGAATCATTAGTGGTAATTATAGCAACTGCCTCTGTGATCTTTCTCTGTTATATTTGAGGCCGGCTTCATTTCATAACTACAGGTTTTGTCTGCGAAAAAGCCTCTTTCACAACAGAGAGCCCATGACGAGCCCATGTCCTGGACTGCAGACTAGTGCAGAAAAGGGTCTGCAAACGTTTGCTCTGGCAGAACCCCGGGCGAGGGACAGCTGGAACAACTCTTACGTCCCAGGCCAGCCCGCCGGGACGTCGGGAGTCGCCCTCCTGTCTCGCACCTCGGTCTGCAGAGTATGAACAAACACAAGCAGGTTTCAACTGCCGCATTTCTGTATTTGGGCAGAGCGGAGCTTGCGGCAGAGTTCCAGCATTGCCTTTGTTTGTACAGACCTGTCACAAAAAAATAATTAAAACACCGAGTTCTGGTTTCTCCCCTTAGCTCCTTTCAAGAAAGGTTAGAAATTCACCCATCCATGGAAAACGTGGGGCCCCCTTTACAAAACTCCCCCCGGATTATATTTGTCTGCCCAGCAGGACAGTCAATGCATCAGATTTCATTTCATTTTTCTCAAGACGTGACATTTTTGTTGGCTCAGGTAAGGGGAAGGTATCCCATGCTTTTCTAAGGATCTTTGCATGCATGAACACACCGCAGAGCAGATGAAGCCTCTTCCCTTCCCAAGAGGGAGCTCCCATCCTTAGAGGTCCCATAGGAGCTACATTCAAAGCAACTGTAGGACATGAGTAGCTGTGTCTTGTCCCTCAGGATGAGCCTTGAGCAGTCCAGGACAATACAGGGTCAGGACTTGAGGTGGGAATGTCTAGGAGAAGACTGCTTAGCAGGCCGGGCTCCTTCCCTTTTCTTCATGAGTCTCTCTAATTTTTCATAAATTCACTCCAAGCTGGGAGGTGTTGGGAAACACACGTAGATCGGGGATCTGGAGGCAGGAGGCACTGACACAGCCCATAGGCAATTTCACGGTACCCAAGTCAGCTGAGACCTGGGCCATTCCTAAAGGACACATCTGGAAAATCCCTGCCTGCCCCAAGGAAGCAGGAGGAACAACTTCCAGCCATGAAGGATGCAAAGGCAGCTCCCCACGTGCCTTCCAACAGGCTGAACAAGACCTGGCGCTCAACGGTTGCTCCACTGTCTTCACTGGACTTCGTGCCTGGAGAAACCGTCCCTTTCCTTCCAAAAAGGAAGGAGATTTGCTCTTTTGTCATGTCTCTGAACAGCCTCTCCAATAGCCTCCTCTCTTCATTGCTTTCTTGCTCTTCTCCAAAATCGCTGAGGGCTATGGAAGCTCTTGGAGGCCTAGTGGAGTCATCTGAGATTGAAACTGCTGAAACTCCTGGTCTACCCGGGGGAAATTCAGGGAAATAAGCTGGATGGTGATAACTTAAAAGAGGTCAGTAAACTGTCAGGGAATTCTCAGGCCAATCTTCCAGTTCAGAATCAGATAGGGTTGATCTGAACCCCCTTTGAACTAAATTACAGTAGATCCATTGAGGACCACATTAATTCTCACTGAGTCTAGAGGCGTTTAACTGGCTCACTTCTGATTCACACTTCTAAATTCTAAAACATTGCAAAGCAAGGCCTGGAAACATGATGTAAGTGGAACACTAAATGTTCTCCAACAGGAAGATGAACAAAAGCAATCCCAAATCAGTCCAGATTTTGAAAGCCTTGCGGGTTTTCGGAGTTAATATGTTAAAGATAGAGATGCCAGCTGCCAGTGCCTCGCTCACCACTGACTCAGTGAAGTGACCAGCACTAATAGGAACATCATGTGCAGCAGCAGGGTGGAAACCAGGACTCCAGGCCCTGCTCTCCACTGGGCTCTACCACGTTGCTCAGGGGACTAGTGACTATTCTTAAGAAACAAGTGGGAAAAGGGAACACAAACCATGCTCCAAAAGGGGACATCCCTTGCTCAAGGTAACACAAGAGACCCATGAGAAAAGTCTAACTCAGAAGGCCCCAAGGTTGATGTCCCATCCACTAGACCAACCTGCCTCATTCTCCATGGGTAGGATTAATGGGATGAACAGCCCCATTGCTTGGCTGTCTGTGCACTTCCTCTGTATACTAGGATTTTAGTGAACCAAAGGCGATGTCGATGCTGGTTCTCCTCAAGCCTTGCTGGGAAGCCTGCGTGTTACCACACCTGCCTCATCTGCTAGTTAAACAGAGCCTGCACCATCCCTGCAAAGAAAACTCCCCCTAAGAAACATATATGCTCCTAATGCAAACACATTCCTAGGAGCACAAAGGCTTCAGCTAGTTCCTCATCGCTGGCTGCATGTGCCCAACTGCCATTAGTGCTAATGAGCCCTAGCAAGAGCCTGGGAAGATCCTGCCCTGGGTGGAGGTTCCCCACTGCACTAGGTCTTCAGAAGAGCTTTTAGGGTGGTTTTCAGGGACAATGACCTCCTATCTTCACTCATTTACACTTCCAGCTCAGCTGTTAATCCAACAACTTGTAAAATCACCAGAGAAAGTGAAAGCAGGCCACCTTATTGCTGAAGGGACCAGGAACACGCGCAAGTTCCCCCTCGACCTCGTTGGTGTTGAAGCTCCCTGGCAACTGAACCCTTGAGCAATTTTTTGTCTCTGGTCATTCCCAAATTGGTTTCTTACAACATCAAAACTGACTGACTTTCTTTCAACTTATCTGATAGAGTTAGAAGAAAACACCCTGGCGATGCCACTGTATCACAGGAGAGGCTTTGATCAGCTGGAGCTGCCAACGCACCCGAAGCGTGTTGAACATATCCGTCCTGGCTGATTGCATCTGCCTCTTCCCATAGGCATTCCTGCCAGGGAGAAGGGGCAGCAGGAGGGAGAAATGACCTGGGGTTTGTGTTACTGGATACTCCTCAAGGCTCCTCAGAGGAGGGACCCAAGGACACTTTGTGTTCAGCCTCCTATCGCTCACCTAAAGGAAGCAAAGGCCAAGGGAAAATGCGTGGCTTTCTGGGTGAGCTTTCTGCAGGAACTGACCTTCCCACCGTGGTTCTGAATGGAAAAATAAATTTAAAAATACAATAAAAAAACCTGTCAAAGTCTCCGTGGGCTTTGGGTGTGGAGATTCAACTCCTTGCAGCGCTGCACAAGCCTCCCTGGGTGCTCTCATGTTGCCTGGCTCAAGGACCAGAGTGCAGATTTTAGGCTCCGCTTTCAAAGACCCGGTTTAGGGAGGCAATAAAGATAAAAGCGAGTAGGAGATGCACTGCTGACAAAACGCTACAACACTTTGATACCCAAAGCAGGGAGCTCAGAATTATCTTTTTTGGTGGGAAAAAAAAAGGGAAAAAAAAAACCAAAACCACTACCCCATTTTCAGTGGCCATGTGTTTCCTAAAGGGTCAGAATTCCCAGTGCTGCTCTGGATCACGAAATACCAAGGCCAGCTCATCCCCTGCCCTCTGGGAAGATGATTCTGCTTTGCAGCTTATCTGGAGTGTTGGGGCGGAGGGGGAAGGAGTGGGGATGATGGGACGCAGTGAGGAGGATCCTTATTAATTTTGGAAAGAGTTATAAAAAGCAAGCATTAAAGTCTATCCTAAATATAAGGATTCCGCTGATTGAGAGCTCCTCCGCTTCTATCTCTGGGGTAATCGTGAATACACTTCTGCTGTGTCACTTCAAAGGCTCGGCACAGCTGGGAGGGTTTTCATCAAAGCTGCTGCATGTCTGGGGGAGGCTTCCCCCCCATGAATATACATCACTGGAGGCTCCTTTTCCCAGCTTTTCCCATGCCTCTTGCTGATTGATCCTCATTTCATTCAGATGAGCTCTTCCTCCCTGGATGGCTGAAGGGCAAGAGACAGCTCCCTCCGCAGCTTTCCCACTCGCCCGGGTGCCTCGCCGAGGATTTTCCTCCCATTGCAGTGGGGGAGGGAGGGAGCTGTTCAGACAAGAGATCGAGCCTTTAAATTAAATTCTTGTCATCTGAGGGCTGGGCCTGATAGTCGCGGGGGTGGGAAGTGTATTCTCCCAGTGCTGGGACTCTGGCCAGGTCCTCATCTGGTGCAGGCGTCTGCCAGGGGCCTCATCTCAGCGCTCGTGGCATCCAGGTCTCACGCGGGTCCCTCGCTGCTGGGTGAAGCCGGCAGCATCCTCAGGACGCAGCCCGCAGCCGGGTCCACCCTGCGAGTACGTGAGCTCAGCACACAGGGAACACTTGCTGAAATTGCTCAATTCCCCCTTTTTTTTCAGTGGGGAGGGCACTTGGTGGAATTTCAAACACTCCGGCTGCCTCAGCCTGGCTGTGGTTGCACAAGGGCCCGGACTCCGTGTACACCTGGCATGTGCGAAGGAAGCACTCGAGAAATCCAGGCCCCTCTCTGGAGCTCGGGTGGGAGCTCAGCCCCCCTCGAATATCTGGGCCTGATGCCACTTACTCCCTGCAAGTCCCTCAGCTGGTGGCCAGGCCGAGGAGACTGAATCTCATCTTGGCTCTTCTGCTCTTCCCGCTTTCACCGCATGTCCCTGAGGACCAAAATGACCCCTGGAACCGGCAGGTCAGGCACTGCCGGGGCAGTGGGGCACCCCATGACACTGTTGAAAAAGTTGGCCTGCGTGAACGATGTGTCACTGCTGACTCTATAAAACATTATGAATCTTCTATGCGGTGAGCCATGGGAAAAAAAAAACAGCCTCAGGGACTATCAGCGTCTGCTTGTCCAGAGAGATTGCCCCCCATCCGGGTGATTCCCACAGCACACGGAGACCTTCCCTGGAGCAGCAGGGTAGTTTTGTCACCACTTGTCACCCTCCAGCGCTGTCCCAAGCGGCTCCTGCTGCAGGTGCTCCCACCTCCCGAGGCCCCTTGCTCAGCCCAGAGCCTGCAGATGCTGCAGACAGGTCAGCGAGTTCCTCAAGGACACGTCACCCTCCAGGGGACTCTGCTACCCCTCAATGTCTATTGGTACCTATGAATCCTGCCCTCCGGCCTCAGGCCCAGACTGTAACGGCCCCGTCAGCGGTGCTGGTGCCGTGTGAGGAGGATGAGGACAAGGACCTTCCTCCCCCAGACAGCAAGGGGATTTTCCCGCACTAGTCCCACGAATGGTTAATGGCACCTGGAATGGTTATCACTCCTTTCACCGGGGTGTGTGGCTGGATTTACTTTGACACAAGCCCCTTTCTGAATTGCAAGTTGGCAACAATAAAAGGCAGAAGCCTTTAATTAGTTATCTGGTTAATTAACTTTTATGGCTCTGTATAGCTTTGGCATCCAAATAGTGCAATGCAAAACATTGCAAACACTCCAAGAAAGGCTGCCCTCGCAGCAGGAAGCTCAGCTGCTGCCACCAGCGGCTGCAGGGGAATCACATCCAACAGCCTCAGCCTGGATGCGTGCAAATCCACCCCAAATTATGCCCTGCACATCCACAACACACAGCTCATTTCCTGCTCAAAGCAGACAGGTGGATACTCCAGGTCCCCCGCCGCCGAGGGGAGTTTTACAGCCAGGTCCATCCTGCAGCCCTGGCACAGGAGCAAAGTTCTGGCAGTGGGACGGGTGACAGCAGGAGACCAGTGAGGACACGGTCTCGAAGAGGGACAAGGCTGTGGGATGCCCCCGAGAGCAGAACTTGCCTTGCAGACTGCAGCAGGCGGGTTGCTAGAATTAAGTCTCTCTGTTGGAACATGCAGGGTCCCCACTTCTTTTCCCACGCTGATCAGGGAGAGCAAGGGGTTTCGGGAGGCACGGTGCCCCCAGGACGTTCCCGTGTTTTTCTATGTGCAGCTTGTGGGCTGTTTTACTCTGTGTGCACTGGAGTTTCACCGTTCCTGCATGTCCAGGCAAGCTCCAGGACGGCTTTCAGCAGGAAGAAAAAGGCTTTGGAAAGGGGAAGGGACAGGCTGCAAGCAAAGGGAGAGAGGCAGAATAAAACGGGCCGCAGCCTTGAGGCCACTGGCTAAAGAGCATCCTGCACTCCTGCCCCACTGCCCAGGAGGACACGAGGGGAAGGGACAGCTCTGGTCTCAGCCTCACATCCAAACTAAGTCCCCTTCAACGTAATTCTGACTTTAAATGAGATCGATTTAACTTGTGACCTGCCAGGGTGCGATAGTCAAATGAAACTATGACACAGGCACAATCCCAGACACGTTGTCCGGGTGTCTTTGAGGGTTTCTGCCTTCCCTTGGCACGGAGGAGGCGGCTCCAAGCACGTGCACCTCTTAAACTGTGACCCCGCGAGGAGACGCCGCACCAGTTACGGCTGCCCTGTACAGGCAAGGCTTAGATTCCTTTAAAACCCTACCCTATAACTACCCTATAAGCAAAAATAAAGGTCATGAAATGATTTATAGCCCTTGTACAGGGAACATCTTATGTTTTTGTTTTTGCTTTTCACTTCAAATCTTTTCAGACTCAGTTTAAACAAAAAAAAAAAAAAAAAAAAGCCAGAGCCTTTCTCATCTCTTCCCCTTGGTGACAGGCTGCCCAGATGCCTGTCTGGGTCAAGGGGACACTGCTACATTTTATTTTATCATCTAGCACTGTTAAACTCTGCAGTCTTTTTAACCTCTACATTCCCAATAGCAGGGATCTTTTCTTTCCTCATCCTAAAAGAGGGAGAGCATCCATCTGCTTTCCTAAACCTTCCAGAAGAATTTCTACTAGCTCCTGAAACCAGAGACTCCCTGCAGCAGCCTGTGGGGCCAAGGGAGAGGAAAAGGCAGGAAGAGAAAAGCAGCAAGAGAGAAACACCTTCCCTGTCAAGCTGCAAGGAGCGGCAGGAAGGTTCTGCAGGGACAGGCAGGAAGGCACTGGCACCAGGAGCAGCCCCCCTGCTCCTGCTGCGTGGCCTTGGGCGTCCCCAGCCTCCTGCTGTCATCCGGCTCCATCTCCTTCCACCCAAGCCACTCTGGTGCCAGCGGAGGCCGTTTCTGTGCTCCGCGTTCCTGCTGACCCACCTAGCAAAGTAAACATGAGCTGTTAGGAAAGGATGATTTTTGTCCTACAGAAAACGTTCAAAAACCTTTCTTCAAAAAATGTTGAGTGGAGAATTTCCAAGTTTCCTTTGCCAACATACATGCAAGCCACAGTGCAGGAGGGCGCTGGGCAAGGTGGCAGGAGTTTTAACAGGCTTGCCAGGTTTCGGGAGGTAGCGCCGGAATCTTGAAGGAATTAGCAGTTTTGTTTGAAAGGCAGCGACACCTCGTGGCTCCGGACTCCCCGCCTGCTTTTCCTGGGACAAGGTTTCCACGCAGGGAAGGCCCAGCAAGCAGCAATGCTGAGCTTTGCCTCAGAATAACTCTGCGATTTAAAAGCACTGAACGCTGAAAACAGAATCACCTGCAAGTTCCCTAAGTGCAAATGCCAAAGCCACCAATCAACGCGCTCATCAGCTGGTAACCGCAGCCCAGAACCACTAGTGTGTTGGCGCAGTCTTAACAACTAGTCCTGATGTTCACCAGTATTTGGGGAGTGATGACAAATAACTGATAAGTGATAACTGAAGTATCAGGAGAAACAAGCAGAAGCACAGGATTTATCAGAAGGGGCCACATCTTCCCATTGCCACATGCTGTGTCCAGGGCAGATCCCGCTCACAACTTGGCACTTTGCTTCCTCCATTATAAAGTGGGGGCAATTATATAATGTCTGATAAGTATGCTTAATGAGATTATTTTTAAATCAAGAATAATCTCTCAATTATTCTTAAATTGAAAGAAATTCCTTTGCTTCTCTCAAAGTCTATTTTAGGATTGCGTTCTACTAGCTATTATTTTTTATTATTGCTAGATTACTTTCAGACTTTATTTGGCTTCTATTAATATTTTACCACCACACAGGCCAATTCCAAAGGTCAGTTTTTAACAGGCACCTCACAGGAGAGGCCAGCGCTGCGTCCCCAGGTCCCCTTCACACGCCACCTGTGCCAGAGCCGCGTTACGATACACAGGAGGGCGCAGTGCTGCAACCTTGAGGATATTTCTGTTTCACCAAAAGCTCTGCTCCGTATTGGGGCTGTACCAGGAAGTGCAGCTCTGCCTGTGCACAGTTCGGTGTCTCGTGGTCCTCCCGGTGACAACCGAACACAGGGAAACACTATGGTGAAAAGGTAGCGAGGAAAGAAATATATTGCTGAGGTCATAGGCTGCTTACCGGGACAGCTCTGCTTCAGCATGGGCGCCTGCGGTATCCGAGTTGTGATGGCGTTTTGCTTCCTGCAGCACCTCCAAGGTACGGATTCGCTCCCTCCACTGCTCCGTGACTTAGCTGGCGGGAGACGCACGCAGGGAGGCTCTGAGCAGCACACATGGCAACGGCTCCTGTGACGCGAAATACTCTGTAAGGAAACGGCCTTTGAAACCTGTCTGTAGGAAATGTCTCGCTGAAGGCTGCAGTTTTACACGTTTATCCATCATAATACGTGCTGGACAGAAGGAGGAGCAGGCCTGCATTGCTGCCTCCTGCATGCAGCAAATGTCCTTGTTTCCAACATCTATTTCCCATCTTAAATGAATGAGATGCTATGTTTGAAGACAGGTGGGTCAAAACTAGGTGCTATTTCCCCAAAGCAAAGCCTGATTGTTCACATATTACCTTCCAATTAGGTCATGCTCATCTTCCCTCTCCTCAAAATGTTACGCTGTTATCGAAGGATTTTGATATGATCTTGACGTGGATGCCAGGAGAAGGATCCCCACCAGACGTGACATACACAGTGAAACGTGAGAGGTAAGTGCTCACACAGTAAGAAAATTGGACACTGGGGATGTGTATTAATCAATGTCATCATCATTAGTGATCTGGCTGCATCCCTTTGCCAAACCCAATCCTTATCTGTCTGGGAGGATATTTCCTCTCTGAAATTTGCGGCAGATTTGGTGCCATCCTACAAAACACCTTTTCTTGCTCTACAGTTTATAACTAAAGTGTTTGTTTACTATTGTATGGGCTGTGTTTTCCCCTTTTAGCCAGGATCGCATGGGCAAGTGGATAAAGGTCCCTCATTGCAAAAATATCCCCAGCACTTCTTGCAATCTGACCTGTGAGCTTCCAAACCTCTTCATTAAATTCCGGGCTCGGGTCAAAGCCATTTCCAGAGGGCTCCAGTCGCGATGGGTAGAATCGGAGTTCAAGGAATACCATCTGGATGGTGAGTGCTTAAAAGTTTACAGGCTTTCAAGGAAAGGTCATCCTAAAAACTGTGTTTCTAGCAAGGGCAAGGCTGTTGAGGACTGCAAGAAAGGTGGCTGCTCTCAGCCAACAGATCAGACATGGGATGATGTGGTCGCCCACGAGGCTTCTCTGCCTCTGCTTTGTAGGATCAGGGACATAGCATTTCATTTTAAATACAGCTGTAAATCCTTATTTTAATACTTTAGCCCTCCTCTATATTATATATATCATTTGTTTCTCATGGAAACGCACACTGCCAGAGACCCGGTGAGTCTTTGTCACTGAGTGAAAATGATGCCCAGGCTGCTATGAGAAAAGCCAGCGGAAGCTGCACCCTGCACGGTGCCATCAGGGAATAACTGGGCTTGCTTTAAACAAGACACCGCGGGTACTATCAGAAACAAAATGGCTTCATTGGGCTGATGTTTCCCCCAGGTTAATACCCTGGAAAGCATCTGTTTTATTTTCCAAACATGCTACTTTTGTGAAGCTAACAGCCAAGCAAGCACTGTTCATGTGTCTGCTCTCCCGATTCCAGTGGAGCTGGGTCCCCCGGTGCTGGATGTGAGTGTAAAAGAGACCCTCATCCTTGTGAACGTCTCCTTCCCTGTGGCCACGTGTGTGGAGAGTCTCCACTGGATGTACGACTTGGACCTTTGGGAAGCTGGATCCGAAAAGAAGGTCAGTGAAAGTGGCACTTCTTGGGATGCAGCCCTTGGCTGCACATTTCGGGGCAGGAAGGGATTGGATCTAGGAGTTGGAGAGGCTCGTGGGGAGAGACAGGCTGTCCAAATATGGAAAGGCTCTTGATCCCAACCCTCTGTTCTTCCTGTTTCCAAACAGAAGCGATACGAAAATATTTTTAGGAAGAATACCATGACACTCGACACGACAGCGCTTAGTGGCAATTACTGCCTGAGTGCCAGGTCCTCCATCCAGAACATTTACTTCAAGCACAGCAAGTTCTCCCGACCTGTGTGTGTGCTACTAAACCGCAGAGGTACGGCCCTGCCGAGGAAGAGGGTGGTGAGCCATCAAATTGGATCAGGGCATGCCAGAGATTTCCATCAAAATCAGCTTTACAGCAAAAAAAAAGTTTAAAAGATTGGCTGGGTTTTCTAGGTGCCTGCTTTCTACAGAAATATTTTCATTTAAAAAAAATCCAACCCTGAAATATTTCCCAAATATTTCCTAAAAATTGTGAAAAAATATACTCCAGTTATGCTTTTACTGTGTTTCTTCAGAACATTCAATTCCCACTTTCACTTCTGATTCTGACTCTGGACTTAGAAGTCTGGTCTTAGGCAATTCTGTTATCCCTCCTTTACGCTGACAAAGTAAGGATCTGGGGCCCAACATCTTGTGAGATCTCTGAAAGAAAAGCTGAATGTATGAGCCCCAAAATAGCAAGAAATACAGCACCTGCAGGAGATGACTTTTGTTTCTCTTTTTGAGCAGCGGGGTGGAAGTTCCCATTTTCTGCCATGACCCCTGCATTTGTCCTCCCCTTCCTTCTCGTGGGTGTCCTCATCACACGTCTGCTGAAGCAAAGTGCTGGACCAACAAAGATGCCTCCTGCTCTGGTATGGCCCAAATTTTGGGATCCCCTCCAGACTGCAAGTCTTGGTGATTTGCAGAGGGGAGCTGGGCAGCAGTGGGCACAAGTCCCTGTAGAGGAGAACTTTGTTTCTGGCATGTCCCTTCTCTTTAAAAAGCCTCCCTAATTCTCTGATCTGTCTGATTTGCGTCTCTTCCCTGGCAGGATTTCTCCCATTTCCCAGCTGCTGGAACAGCCTTTCACTGCAAGCTCGGTGACCAGGAGTTCTGCAGGGACTATCTGATCTGCACAGAGATGCCAGGATCGCAAGGGAACAACGCCAGCACTACAGCAAGTAACAACCTGCCATGGAGGGTTTCTTTCCTCCCATCATCATCAGAAGAGGAGGAGGAGGAAGACAGCGGTACTTTCATCCCATACACTAAAATGCCTAAGTTCCCAAGGAAAAGCCTCAACCAGCAGCTGCCCAGAACAGCTCAGGGGGAAACTAGCTCAGGCTCTGGATCTGGAGGACTCTGTGTGGATGACGGATCTGTGTTTGACCTAACGACCCTGGGTTTCCCTTTCCTTCCAACGGGAAAGAAGGAGGTGTATCTCTCTGGATCCCAAGGAAGCGTGAACACATCCCTTTTTGGCAGTCCCTCTTTGGGAAGCGTGTGCCTCGATGATGGGAGGCATCCAGCTCCCAGGGAACATGGACACAGTGACACAGACAGGGATGAACGTGTGGAAATGACCCCTCCCCACACACTCACGGAGGAACTTAGTGTCAAACCTCATCTTGCTGAGCAGTTCCTGCATGGGAAGGATCATCATTTCCAGAAGCAAAGAGCTGGTGGGGATTTCCCAGTCACAAGGTACTCGCAGCTCAATGAGGATTCAAAGAAGGAGCAGCTCGTTTGCTTTCAGACGTTACAGGTGGCAGAAGATGAGGGTATTGCAAGTGACTGTGACAGCGACAATTTTACGGAAGGGACACCTCCTGCATCCACTGCGCTCAGTGATGCATTTGGAACTTCAAATATGGAGGAAAACTATGGTCAAAAGTTTAAATTCAAAGGCTATCAGCACACCCATTACATGGCAAGGAGCTAGAGCACAGCAGCAGTTCTGTGGCATGCATGGAAAATGCACTTATTTATGTTTTTATATAAATATAGTTATTGACGCTGAACTTGCCCCAGGTCTGAGAGCTGCGGGGTATGTACAGACAATAATATTTTGATAGATAACTCTGTGTGTGTGTTTATTTGTGTGTGTTTATGTTTGCCCCAAAGCGCACAGGGTCACTGCAGCTCACCTGGATAAACACCGCATTTCAAAACACGACCGTAGGCTTCCCATGTCCCCTGCTTGGGTTTGAATGGGGTCCTATGCAACCACACAGCGAGGCCTCTCCACGTCACTGCTTGGAGGTTTTCCCCTGAAAGACTCAGAGTGAGACCATCTTTCTGAGCAAAGATTCAAATCACACGTCCCAAACCACCCAACAAAAAGGGCAAGAGAGATTGGGCCTCTCTTGACTGGGTAATATTGACCTTTTCAGCGTATTTTTAATTTTCATTCTGACAGGAACATAATCTTCTGTTTTATTCCAAGAAAAGGATATGAAGAAAAGAAAGGCTTAAGACAAGAGGGGGGGACACAAGAGACTTTTGCTGCATTCATAGAGATTTTTGCTGGATGAAGGAAGGGTGTTGTAGAATATATTAATGCTCACATTTTCAGAGAATCAGAAGAACCAGATCAGAAAGGTCTCTTGCTTGTCCACCCAGCTGTCCCCCGGTACACGCTGTACTGGAATCCCTGCTGCTCATTTAGAAAGATAAAGATCATCTAAACATAATCACCACCCATTTTCTTTGGCAATCAAGAAAACCCCCTAGGCCTTAAGTTACAGGAAGCCCAGGAGGAGTTGTGTAAGCTCTGCAGGGTTATCCTGACATGTCACCGCGCCGGGAGCAGGGTGCAGCTCCACGTCCTGCCCTGGAGTTCGCAGGAGGGAGGCTGGGGAGAAGGCTGCAGGCCGGGCCGGACCTCCTGCCATCATATTGGGAAAAGGCCAGAGGTGGCCAGAGGCTGCTGCTTCAGCCACAGCGATCAGCCTGTAACTTACTCCTTAACACCATGTAACGAGGAAAGCAGGTCTCTCATCCTGGTGGGAGGAGAGATATGACCCAGTCAATCAGAAAACTTCGGTGTTATTCATCTGATGGATACACAAAGAACAGGGATCAGATCTCCTACATCCTTTGATCAGCAGTCACTCCTGATATAGGTTCAGGCTCCACACTTTGGAGATTGAAATCCAACTGTTGTGTTTCAAACCTGGAAGCAGATTTAGATGGGCACTTAGTTTTCACTGTCAGCCAAAGGAGGAAATGTCTCTCCCTCTTCTGAGGCAAGTCCAAAAATGTGCCTGAAGGACACCTTAAAAACAAAGGAAGAGCAACTCCTTCTGTCTCTTTCTTGTTCAGATTTACTGCCATTTTTTACTATACTTCATACGCCAAACAACGCCTTGTATTATAAGCAGCCACTAATGTAAACTGTAGGTCTATGGTTGCTTCTGGTGGGAGCAAGAAGGAAAGCTGGGCTGGTGGGTGCTGCTCCTATCCCAAGGCCTCCTTCTTCTGCTTCACATGAGGAGGCAGCGGAGGCACCGGCCCCGCAGAGGCCGCGTCGCAGAGAAGCATCTCGTGCTCCACCCAGGAGAGAGCCGGGCTACCTGTGAGTCACTTGGCTCCCATCCACGCTCAGCATGAATAGCAGAGCCTAAAAACTACAGATCTGCCTGACTTCCGGTTTAAGAAAAGATCCAAAGGTGGTTTGCAAGTAATCAGGTGTCGTGTTTGCCGCAGCTATAAATCCAGCTACGCGCACAGCACTAACTTTGACTTCGAGAGCTTTAATGAGTCAAAGCTACCCAGCCAGAAAAGCAAGCCCCAAAGTGAGAAGTGTCAGTGAAGGCTCTCGGGCAGGAGGCTCCTTATCGGGAAACTGGTTATTTGGCTCTGTTTCAGAAGCCGGGGCTTTTCCAGGCGTCTGGCCCGCGCACCTGCGGACAGCGAGGCGTGGATCCGTGGCGGGAGTGGCGCTGCCGCGGCCGGCCCGGGGCTCCCGCCTGTTCCTACACATGCGCACAGTGCCCCGCTGCACTTCCCACCGATCCTGGGTGGGAATGCAGGCCAGATCGCAGCTCCGCAGCCTGTTCCTGGGCAACGAAGCCAACCACGCTCCACAAACAAGAACTTGGCTCTTGTAAAAGGTGATTCACCTGCGCACAGGAAGAACTGCCTGCTCTCACATCCCAGCGTGCGCAGCTATTCATGAAGCAACTTCTGATCCTCTGGGCTGTGTCTTCGGTGGTCGGTAAGTCCTGATTTCTTTTCTTCCTATTGCTGGTCACGATAACGGTTGTTTCTGTTGGGTCCTGTAGCACGAGAGGGGTTTGGTCACGACTTCTCAAATGAAACCGAGAGCACGAGCTGCCCTCTGAGCTCGTTCAAACACTCCCTGCTGCATTGATCTCTCCTTTCAATATTTTCAAAGTGTCCTCGTTGCTCAGTACTCTATCGATTAGTAGGGAGAAGGAGAGTTTCCAGCAAGGTATTTGACAATCCAAATGCTACAAGAAAAAAAGACATTCATTGACTTCAGGGGGCTTTGGATCAGTTGCCCTGTGTCCTAAGTGGAGAGGCACGTGAACAGACTAACAACCCTGGTTTTAAAAGCTGCAAACACATAATGTCTTCCTAAAAGCCACTTAACCCTGCTCCAAATGTGGCTAAGACATTCCTGGGTGAATCAAGCATAAACTTGCCACATTTTCCCATGCCAGCTTTGCAGGTAATTCCTCTGCTTCTGCCACAAGACAGTTTGTTTTTCAGCTTTTGCTGCTCTGTTTATGTGTCCACCCTCTTATACGGTAGAGGAAGGTGCTCAAGGAAAATTAAGAAACAGAGGGACTTTCACGCTGTGAAATATCCTGGTTCTTCCCTGCCCACGTTGACTGTGCTTGTGTCACCGCCGCTTTGCATACCTGTGTTTTGGAGTGGAAAAATGAGGGAAGATGGAGATTTCCCACTTCTGATACAGTCTGGGGACTCTTGACTCTGTTCGGTGCCTATAAAGGGACAACCACTTTGTTTTTACTGACTGCTGAATTTCCGCTGAAAATCTTATCAGGAAGATTTTTATAAGCTGTGTATGAGGAAGGCAAGTGTTAAACTATAGCTGAGGTGAGGACAAAACACGGACTAGACGCCAGCCCATTTTTGTGTTGCTTCCTTGTCCAAATGTCCTAAATAACAAGGCTGAAAACTGGATTTATGCCTCTCTGCTCAAATCTCCTCCTATACAGCACCGTCATTTAAGCTGTGACTTTCCAATGTGCTATGGAGGCAGCCAGAACGCTTAAGGAGGGGAGGATTTAGGAACTGGTGTGTTTAGTCCCCACTATACCACAACTGGCTAATGAGATCTTGTCCAAATCACCCTCGTTTTGGTCCTCAGTTTATCAATATCACATACAAGATCTGGGAGTAATGTATAAATTACACATCTTTGAGGATGGGTCTATAATGCTAATTTACACAGTTCATCCAGTCTGCAGGTTGCTTTCCAAGTTAGCAGGTTTTACGGATTAGCCTTGAGCAAGGTTGTGCTGTGTATTCCTACAACAGCGACCGCCTCATAGGGAGCCAGGAGCCTCCAGGATGTTTCTCCGGGGTCTAGTTGGCTGCAGACAGATCTTGGTGATATTCTGCTCAGACTGGGCATGTGTTTTTTAGAGGGAAGTGACTTCTCCTTACCAAAGGCAGACCCTGTCGGCCTGCAGGGACCACTCGGCCCACAGGGAGCTGCGGGCGTCGTATCCGCCGCCACTGGCACACCCGGATCAGAGTCCAGACCTCAGCTCCCTGGGCACTGCTCTGTACAGGCAGCCTTTCTGCAATAAAACTTGGAACACGAAAGGTTCACAGCACTCACAGCTGTAATGATGTGGCCTGATCTCAGCACACGGCTTCCCTGATTGGGCAGAAAGCAGAGAGAGAGCATATGGGCACGGACATAGCCTTGAAAACAGACTGCTCTTGTTACCTTCCCAGCACCTAGCTGCTTTCAAAGCAGTATTATCAGGGAGTCCTGGATTCTTCTTCTGACCCAGGGCTTTCTTTGACGCTTCCTAACTTTCATGTCTTTGGCCTCAGGCAGCAATGTGCCAGGCCTGCACTGTGACATGCCGGTTGGGCTCCCATTCTGCGCAGGCTTCTGCTGGGCAGCGCGTCCCGGCTGCCTGCGGTGCCGGGCCCGGAACTGCTGCTCGTGGCTGGCGGGCCCTGGAGCCCATTCTCTGAAAGCTGGCGTGGCAGAATCTGCATTTTAATACGAGCTGCTTTGCTCCCCCAGGGACTGTAGCGACAGAGAGATCATCATGCCTGAAACACGCGGCGTTTTCTTCCACAAACTTTGAGAACATCCTGATCTGGGAAACGGAGGCAGATATTCCTCCCGGCACCGCTTTTGATGTCCAGTACAAACAGTACGTGGGGTTGGCTTCTTTCTGGAGCTCTGTTGCATAGGGCCACTGTGCTGGGCAAAGGACGCAGCGGCCCCGACTCTCAGCACCCTCCTCTTGAACATTAACTGCCCTTCCTCGATGCAGTGTCCACGTAGATGCTGTCGGCGAGGAGGGGTTAAGGGCTCTAACACAGGGAAAGGTTTTTAGCCCTTCCTGTCCCAACCACTCACTGACTGCACTAATGAATTTGAAAATGGGTCAGGATTGGCCCCATTGCCTGTGTGGATTGTTGTGGAGGGGGGACTGTATCAGAGCTGCTCTGCTAAACAGGCTAAAAGCTTTCGTTTGGTCCTCCCTAAGGTATGGAGAGAAAGTCTGGCTCAACAAGCGTGAGTGCCAGAGCATCACGCGGCCCTTCTGCAACCTCACGCGCGAGACGGACAACGTGGCTGAGCATTTCTACGCCCGCGTGCGGGCCAGCGCGCACAGCGCCTGCTCCGCCAATTGGGTGCACTCCGACAGGTTCGAGCCCCGCAAGGAGAGTAAGTGCTGCCCAAACTGTGCAGAGCGGCGCGACGGGCGCTCCAGCTTGCTGACGCCCAGCACGGGATTCCCTCCAACCTCAGGGCATTCGCTCCACCTCAGTGCTGCCAGCCCCTGTGCTGGCTGGGATGGGAACGGGGGCTGTCCAGCCTGGGAAGGAGGTTTGTTACTGGGCAGGGAGGCAAAGGAGGCTCTCTGAGGTTGACACCAAAGTAGGATTAGAAGGGAAGAGGCCCCATGTCCCTAAGAGCCTATTAAGGCTGAGGAGAGGCAGAAGGGTCCTAATAAGAGACATGCTGGGAGGCCCAGGGAGAGCCACTGATACAGAGACGCTTTGACTTGAACCCTTTTCAGTTTGATTTTCTCAAGGCTTGAAGGATTACTATATGAATATAAGTAACTAAAAAATACATAAAATCAGCTTTTGTATTATGTAAAACAATCTTGTTAAGCAGTGTCAGCATTTTGTGGAAGTTTCATAAAGCATGGTCAGTCTGCAGCGTCTGGTAAATGGCAGCCTACATGTGTATGATCAGCCCTTGGCATTTCAGCTTTAATCTTAACCACTGCCACTCCTGTTTTGTGTTTGCCAGCTGTCATTGGAGCACCAGAAGTGGAGTACATTCCTAACGTTCGTTCCATAAAGTTTCTTATACAGCCCCCCTACACTCCGCTGAGAGGCGTGGACAACCGCCAACTAACCGTCGAGGACATTTATAGCAAATTTGGTGCTGTTGACTATCACTTAACCATATTCAACCAAAGGACACACCAAAAGGTAAAGCTCAAACTCAGGCCACTGACCTTTGTAAACCACAGTTTGTGTAAGATGGGGAAAGACATCAGAGCTGATTAAAGACGGGTGTGATTTCTGCTCCATAGGGGAAACTCACTGTCTTTGACTTTCTTAGACAACAGGAACTTTATCTGTTTCTCTGAGTACTGTGTAAATAGCAAGAAGTAAAACTGATAAATATGAAAAACAAAACTGACTTAACTAGTACCAAGGAACTGATATGCAAAAGTAAAGGCAACAGCAACAGAAAGCAAATTATAGACTTAGAATTCATGCATACAGACTTACTAGGTCCTGTAATGCATTATTAACAAATAAAATTCTACCTTGAATTTTGCAATCTGATTTGAAGTAATTGCATAAATTTAAGCTTTCTAAAATACAGAATTTGTGTTTATTTTAAATAGTTGATAAGGAATGAGCACAACAAAGAATTTGAAGTTTCCAACTTGGACCCAGACACCGAGTATAATGGAACAGTGCACATCAGTGTCCTCGAGAGAAGCAGCAGAGCTCAAGTATTTTGGGTTAGAACTTTAGCAGGTGAGGCTGCTAACTCTGCTCCCCTAAGGTCTACCTGCAACACAGGCTGCACAAGAGACCAATTTTCAGCTGTTATAAAATAATACAGCTTTGGTGAAGGTATTGAGGCAACGCTGACTTTCCTAATTTAAAAGGCTCTATAATGTCATTTAGACAATTCCACACAATGTTTCTAGTCCGACTTTCTGAAGCAACGTTTTCTACCTGTTCTCTCCTCCACTAACTAGATAACACCTGGCTGCTCTACTGTTTTGTGGCACTCGCGTTCGGGATAGGACTGGTGTTTGCTGCAATTAGCTATGTGATCTACAAGTACGTCAAGCAACGCAGTGCACAGCCCATGTCTTTGGTAAGTGCTCCTAAGTCTTTGGAGCAAATCTTCAAGCAAGCCTTTAAAGTCACAGACTTCTCATTAGTAATCAATGTTTGTCTATCTGCTTTGACAGGATTTCAGAGGGATTTCACCCTTCCAGCCTCTTACGCTGACAGTGGAGCATATTATAAAGCCCATTAATTTATCCAAACCTGCACTTTTCACTCCTGAAGTGCAGTTACCGCAGATCAGCCAGCGTTTGGACAAAGCACTGGATCCACAACAGTCTTGTGGTCCACCAGAAACTATCTACCGGCAACAGGCCGGGGTAGCAGCACTGCCGCCACGCGCGCAGCCCTGCGGCTCGGCGAGCCCCTCTCCTCCTGCTTACGCTCCGCAAACAGCTCCGCAAAGTGTCCCCTGCGCTGCGCCCGGCCAGGCTCTGCCCCTCAGCTACGGCGTGTGTGTCGAAGGCACCGGCCAGGTTCGCAAGGAGAAACTGCAGCCAAATCAGATGCTACAGGAAGTTTCTGCAGATTATTTTGTTGGTGGAAAGCTTGTAATACAAAGTCTGGGCAAGAACTGGAGCCACTGGAATTACAAAGAACAGAGGCCAGAAGTGTCCGTATGGGAGAGCAGCGACACGTGTTTGCAGGGGGGCCCTGGGCAAACAAGGCAGCTGCTGCTGCAGCCTGCAGCGGTGACAAGTGAAGCGCATGTACCCCAGCGGCCACTGTCCCTGCTGTCACACGGAGGCTGCTACAGCCAGCAGAGCACAGAGCTGCTGCCGTTGCTGTCGTCAGTGAAAGTGGACAGACACTTTGGTCCCGAGGAAGAATCCCTGCCGTCTCTCCCCACAGGTTTCCTCCTCTCAGTCTTGACCAGTAACAGCCTCCCCAAAGAGCATGGCACGGAGTGGTGGACGTCACTGGATTCATTTTCACATCCTGAAAATAAATTGCAGTTCCCAGAGACTCAAGAAACAGAGATGCTAACAGCAGCAGAGGAACTGAACTGCACAAAACTGAGTAACACTCTGTTCCAGGACACTAGCTCAGGCCAGGACAGCAGCGTCCCCCTCTCTACGTTGTTCAAAGACATAGATTTAAAGGTCCAGTGGGAGCAAGGTATGGATGAGAACACCGAAAGTTATTAGGAGAACATCGTGATATTAAAATCCATATGCTATTTACTTGCATGAAATACTAACCTACTGTGCAAACAGGACAATGGAAATAAATCTAGCAGTTCTTGGATGTGTTATAACCTGGTTCTGAGTGGTCACACTATTATATTATGGACATAGTTACATTTACTAATATCATTGCTTCTGGAAAACTGTAATGCTTTATCTTTTCACTTACAACCAGTCTTTATTCCTTGGATTTTATTCCTTGGATTTTCTTCAAATAGATTACAAACCGTATTACTTTAAAAGCTAAGTTAGGACTCAGATTCAAACTCCAAATTCAGTATCCTCAGAACGTGGGAAAGTTCAGGACAGAAGCAACTTCCACTCTTTATCAGCACCAAGGTTCCAGGTCCAAAATAGATTCAAAATTTGAATTTGTGCTGTACCCTTGGACATAATTCTTGCAAACAAGAGACTACTTTCATGGCATGGACTTTGCCTTTAAAGCAATCATTGAAACTAGTTGTAGCTCCTGATGCAGCAGTTCTGTGAAACCACCTGTCCCCATCCCGGTGTGTGCTCCTCGGGCCTTGCCCCAAGATAAGGTCTCGGTCTTTATCTCAGCCCAGTCCTGACCCATTAAATGAGCTGCTGCTCATTTATTTCTCACCATATAGTCACAACCTTCTCTTCTTCCCCATCAAAATGCCATGAAAGGGACGGGGCGGCCTGGCCCATGTTCCTCGCAGGCAGAAGTCGGGTTATTTTGTGCTAACCTGACTGTTTGGTGGGTAAAAGCCTTCAGGGGCCTCAGTTCAGCCTCAGCAATGCTCATACACTGGGTAATCTATTGGGGAGACTAGGGAATCTTGAGCTTCCTTGTCGTCCCCTTTGCTGGCACCGCTGACGAGCCACACGCTCCATCTGCATGGAGGAGAAAGGCCTGAACTGCAGAACCTTCCTCTGCTCCTCCTAGTGCTGAAACGAGCCCAAGCCCACGCGAACCGAGAGCCACATCCCTTCACACAGGGCCCTACCAAAGGCAGGACAAGCGGCATGTCTGGGGGGCCGAGAGGATTATCTTTGACTAAGAGCAGAGCTCAGCCTTTCATTTGCTTCCATGTGATAAAAAACAGTCTCCTGACGTCAGCTTTAAAGGAGGACTGAAATCACGTCGGGGAAGCAGTGAGACTGCGAGGGGGAACCCTCCCCGGGTTAGTGCTTTCACTGAAAGGCTGAACAGAAACAGGAACGAGCTGCTCTCCCCACGAGTGCTCTTACGTGTCTTCTCTGCACAGGGAGTGCAGGTTAAAGGTGAAATTCCACTTGCTTTACTGTGATTTTGCAAATAAACTCTGATACTAGAAGTAAAGTGGTTTTCTTCCACTGAGGCAGGGGTGCAGATGAGCCATTTGAATGAACAGGAGCTGCCCCAATGCACTACAATCGCTAAGAGCAATTTTGTTAAGACTGACGCTGCTTGGAGATGTCAGTTAGATGCCATGCTGAGACCCTCTCTCAAAAAAGGCAGCAGAGAAATAAGAATGGAAGACATGTTTCTTTTACTGGGATCATCAGTGATGAAGAGTGACTGCCCTAAAAGGCAAAACAAAAAGTTATATGAATGTAAAATGCAGGATTAAAGGAATAGTCCTGGGTGATAAGAAATGGTTCAGCCTCTAATTCTAGAATAAATAATAGACAAAGCTCTATGCTTATGTTGCATGAGGCAAAAAGGTCCAAATGCCAGATTTGATGCAGAAGCTTCATGGAAAAGGATATGAAAGGTGTGAAAATACACAGTCTAGGCAGGAACCCAGGGAGTACACTTCCTTGTGCTGGCTTCATTAGCGGCTCTACTTAGTGCCATTCAACATCAGAGGTTGTGTGGAAGGTCACATCTTGTGTATCTTGTGTCCAAACTTAACCAGCAGAAATAGTCCATACAGAAACATTGCAGTTCCCAAATTTGCAGCAGCCAAGTTGTGTTGTTCCCCAGGAAGAGCCAAGATCCCAGGGGTAACGTTCTGCTCCGGCAGTGCCCCCCGAGGAGAAGCTGCATTTCAAGCCAGTGAGGCCAATTCCTTTATTCGGAGTCGCCTACAGGCTGCATATCTTGTGTCAACAGCATTCCCAGGGACGCTACTCAGGGAATAATCAAATGCCACAATGTCATCGTTTTGGCTCTTGTTGTGAAACATAACCCACAGTGCACGGTCAGTATGGGCAGCACAGTGTGGAAGGGAAAGGGGCCTAACGAGAGCATTAAGACACTGCAAAATACACATTTGCTATTGATCAGCCTTCTCAAATCCTTCCGTTGCCCATCTTAAGAACATCTACAGCCTCTGCCAGAGGGTCTGATCATGTCACAGACCTCAAAAAATCTGTCACCTCGGTTTCCAAAACCGCGTCCCTTCTGAGAATACAAGCTGGTAAAAGCTGCCTAGAGCAGCACTGATGTGAAGGCTGTGGCACCATCCAGCCCTCACCTGCAGCCACAGTGACAGACAGGGATCTCTATCAGCAGAGACTCTCCAGGCCCAGGAAGTGACTCCCTCTGTCTTGTCTATCCCCGACCATCACGTGCTGATCCTGCTGCCTTCAGCTTCTTGGCTTTGCATTATTAAATTGATAGCCTTGTTTGTTTCAAAATTGGAAAACAGCTCTATTAATTACCTGACGCTCCTTCTGTGTAAGCACCTTCCAGATAAACAGCATGATTTCAACACTGTTTCAAAGGTCTTCAGATGTCAGCCATCTGGGTATAACAAGAGATTATTTTACGTTTACCTCGACTTTTCCAGATAAGGGTTTTGATAGCACTGGATAATAAAAACCAGAACTGCCTGGTGCCAAAGCCCGTGCTTATTCTTAGCCAGCTGTCCCGAGAATGGCAGGTGAGCAGTGCCGGCCCAGCTGTCCCGGGGCCATCAGCGCGGCCGCGGCAGCTGTAACCCTAGAGGCAACACTGCAGCCTTTGTGTTCCCAGCGAGACGCAGGGAGCTCCCGCCTAGCCGCTCCAAGCCCTGCTCCTCGCTCCAGGCCCGAGGCTCGCGCTCCCCCTTCTCTTCTGCTTGTTGTTTGCTCCAGGGTGGAAAGGTGTCCTGTTTGAAGGGCATCAAAAGCAGCCGATGGAGGAAAATCTCACTCAAGGAACAACTGGAAAGCTCTGAATTCTGGAGACAGAACCAAGCACAACCAAGGAGCAGCTCTGACAATACATGGGACCCTGATAAAATAACCTTCCTACCCAGCTCTGGGTCATGTTGACCACGATGGAGGGCACGACACAGAGCAGAAGGGCACGACAGAAGATCTGCAGCAGCTGCAGCACGAGGCTGCGCTGCGGCCCAGAGCTGCTACTCAGAGCATTTTAAATGGCTGGAGATATCTCCTTCTTTTCAAACTAAGATAATGGGAGAAGTGCAGCATGATTCTGAAATACTTTTACAGGAAAAAAAAGTGACAAAAGGGGTCAAAAGTATGAAATTACTCCCATAGGAGGGGACAATAAGTTGGGATTCTTCTCCTTAAAACAGAATCATGAAGAGCTCAAAAGGAGACTGGACATATTAACAGGGATAGGACTGTTAGTGACAATAAAGCATCAAGTCCCTGAACATGCAACTGGCCTCTGTTGAGAGTCAGGACACTGGGCTGATGAGACCTTCAGCCTGACCCAGTACAGGGATTTTATGTTCCAACGTCTCCCTTCCACTCACTTCTAGCTGCTCTGTGAGGTTCATTTCTGACTCCTTGTCTAATAAATCTATGGGCAGCTGGACATGGAATCTCACTCACTCCCGGGGCAGCCGCCCTTCATCTTCCTGCACCGGGGAACGCAGCGTAGCCCGAGCCAGCCGAATCCCAGAACTGCTGTTAGCTCCGAGCTAATTATACACGGACAGAATTTGGCAGGAGTTGGCATTCACTAAAGAGATGTCGAAGTAAATGAATCCTACTCCACTACGCACCAACGGCAACGTTAACCTCAGGGAGATTCCTGGAGGAGATTAAAGCATTCAGAATTCATTTTAGATGCTTTGTGAGCCTCTACCCTAAATAAGCAGAGGAAAATACAACGCTCTTCTGCCTGAAATTCAGAGGCATCTGTCTTGCCTTATATCACTTGGCAATGGCATTAATTTGCCCGACCTAAAAGAGGCTGTGATTAGTTACCACCACAGTCAGTGGCTCCACCAGTGTAACCCCTGCACGGTCTCCCCATGGTCACTGCGGTGACATGGTAGGATGCTATATTTAAGACCTCAGGATGGGCACTCAAACATGGGGAACATTCTTTTGGGGACAGTCATTCTTAGTGTCATCCACAGGGAAAAGGAAGCGCTCCTTTGTCCTTTCTCTTCCCTGAGGACAGGCGCTCGTGCTGTGGGCTTCACAGGCTGGGTTGTGTTTATCTGTAAGTAAACTACTGCTTATATCAAAATGTTATGGCTTTTATCATCAGTTATTGTGTATGATCACTTTACTTGAACTGCACCTAAGTGACAGATTATGCTTCATGATTATATCTGCTTTGAAGTCATCACTGTTTGTCCAGTGTTTTCCTTAGGAAAATATTCTGTTTTACTTTTTTTTTTTTTTTTTTTTTTTTTTTTTTTTTTTTTTTTTTTTTTTTTAAATGTATCCTGTTCTATTGATCTATTTAGAAAAAAAAAATCCTTGGACTGAAAAGCAGTAGACTATAGTAACTTTTAGCAGATCAGAATTCTGGATCTTTACTAGATACAGAGATTATGAAGCCCTGAATATTCAAAATTATCGAGGGAAAATCTGAAAACAGCCTATAGAAAAAAGAACAGTAATGATTCCTGACCATGGAAATAGTGATCGGATGCCCAGCAGTCATTTTTCAGCTGAAATATCTCTGAAGAGAGCAGCAGTCTAGGAAACTTGAAAGATATGCTTTGCATAAACATCTGCTTTGTTGTATTTTCTCTCTTGTACTTGCCAACATTTCTGTTATCCAGACAGAAATACTGTCTGGATTTTGTTATCCGGTGTCTTCCAAAGACACTCTCTAGTGAGGAATTATTACTATGATAATTCTGTATTCTCATGCTGTTTTGGGGTATTTTGCATTTGTCACCTTAACTGTGCCTTACACAGACTATTCTTAAGCAGTTTACTTATGTTAACGGAAAGCTATGCTAGTAATAAAAGCTGAATTTTTTAAATTGTGTACAGTTTTAGGATGAGAAGGCAATGAAACTAAAATCCAGGCAAAAATTTTCCAAGGGAAAATTTCAATCATGAATGTGAGCCAGGGAGAGATTTACAAGTGTGTTGGAACAGACACCGTTCAGCCACAATTCCCCCTTCTGAGATACTCGGTTGCTTTTCTAAAGGAACCGAAGCTCTTTGAACTCAAAAAACCTGTTCGGTTTAGGGATTCTACTGTAGATTTCTGAAATGGCTGCAGGCAGGAATGAGAGAGGAGGGAGATACCCTTTTAAAACTTATTGCTGTTGAACGCTCGCTCATCAGACAGTGCCTAAAAGGAGCAGGCTGCTTCTTCCCAGAGCAGGGGCTGCAGCAACAGCCTCGTTCTTCAGCAGCGAACGCAGCAGCTGGCCAGGAGCCGGGAGCTCTCACGTTTGCTCCCCATATTCCACCTGCAGGGAAAATCCTGCTGCTTCCTGAGTGCCTTTTTGTGTTTGCTTCGCCAGCACGGCCCTTCCCAAGCCCCAGCAGGCGCCGGTGAGGTGGGTGCGTGGGCAGGTACCAGCTGGATGGTGGCGCACAGGGAGCAAGTAGACGGCAGCGCTGGGGCTCCTGGGGCCCTACGGAAGCTGCACCCAGGCAGGGCTGCTAAGGAGGGGCTGAGGGTCCTGCAGGGATGATGATTCAGTGTTGCTTTGGGAGAGGAACTTGCTTGCTTTTGCTTTTTCTTTTTTTTAACCTATTTTATATCCTGTTCATTCAGTCTTGAATGTCAAAGTGAGGATTTGATGGCAATGTAACAGGCTTATTTGAAAAGATCCATTATTTTTTATTCTATTCCAGCAAGAAAGTTCGGTTCTGACTCCCCAGCATGGGAACCCGGGCCTTCTTCCACCACCGAGAGGAGGAGCAGAAGGAGGAGAGGCAGCAGAGCTTGCACATGTCCTCTACCACCAGCAAGAAAAAGTTCAAAACCAGGTAAGCTACAGAGGGAGGTGAATCAGGTCCAGAGAGGACCTTCTAAAACTGGTACTGGACATTAATAGATACATTCAATTTTTGATTTATGAATGTATTCAACTTTGTCTGCATTCTTGATGCGTGCCTGCCTCTGGAAGTGAGGAAGAAGAGACCTTCACCCTTTCAGAATTATCCATAGCAGCTGCCCTTGCCTTGGCCTCCGAAAAAGCACCGTAAGTCAGAAATCCTTGTAACGCGAATACAAGCACGGTTTACACCACCACCTCCGCATATAAATGTCCCAGGTTCCAGCTCCTTTTGTGGGAAACAAAAAGACCAGGTTCAATCAAAAGGTTCTTCCTCTGACAAGAGGCAGGAGCGCCTGCCATCACACCCCGACCGCAGGCGAGCTGCTGTTTGTGTCCTTGGCGCTTTATCAGACTTAACCAAACGTATGTACTATGAAACAAAAGCAACTGGCCAACCAAAAACTTTATCCTAACTTTTGTTGTCTTTTTAACATTCTCCATTGCAGGGATTACAAGCTGAAAAGAGAAGCTGCCATCCTCGAGCTAGAGCAGAGGGGACAAAAGAGAGTTCGGTTCAGGAATGACATGGAAAAGCTGGAAAAAGAAGTTATTAGGAACTGCAGGCTCTTGCGTGTGAGAGCTGACCGGAAGGCCCTTCGGAGGAAGGTCAGATGTAGGAAGAACTCAGACATTTCCATGGATAGCAGAAATGCCCCAGGGTTAGAGCTGCCACCACTAAATACTAAAGCTGATCAGGTTTTAGGACAACCTCAAAACCATGAGAAATAAGGACAAGATCTTTGAAGCATCATCACACGCGTCCCTTTTGTAAACGAATTTGTGTAACTAGAATATCTTCCCTTTCCACCGCTTTTATTTCTTCTGTCCTCGTCCCAGGCTGTAGAGAAGGCGCGGGAGGAGAAGGAATTCATGGAGCTGTGTGCGGGGAGAGCGCCCATGTTCTGGATCCCGCTCAGAGTGCACGCGGTGTGGGAGAGGATGGAAGTGAGACTGGTGTGCACGGTGCTGGGCTCCCCGCCGCCGCGCGTGACGTGGTACGTGAGTCGCTGCGGCTGCCGTACCAGCTGCAGCCCAGCACGTGCACGGACGCACAGGCCCATCCGTGTCCCACTGGGAAGAAGGAAGGGAGAGCGCAAGAATTCTCAATTCTAGTTGCACTGTTAGATTCAGTTAAGTGGCAGAGTATCCAGGGGACGCTGGAGACAGTGGACTGTCCTGAGGGCTCCTTTTGGAACAGAGATGACATTTATGTGGCTGAACTGGCACAGAAAGATTGATTTCCTTCTTCCCGTGGTGCTGTGTTCCATCCTGCAGGCAAACTGGCGATATAACTGCGAGCCAGAATCTCCTGCCAGTGCTAATGTGCACACGTGCACATCATCAAGGCTTCACTACCAACCAGGAGACCATAAAACCATGGGCATTAAATTGCCATAGCTCCTATAATTTGTAAAATCCAAAGCAACCCTTCTATTTAGTCAGCTTTGCTTACCTACAGATCCAGAGGAGAACAAGTGCTATACACTGGGCCTGACCGCTGCTGCCAAGTCCCTGAGCATTCCTCCTTATGGAAGGTCTGAATTATGCAAACATTTGCATTACTAATGACTTTGTAGGCAGCTAACTCTGAGCTCCTGGTCGCTGTGTCCTCTCAGGACAAGCCCTCTGAAGCATCCAAAGCCCAGAGAAAGGCTGAACCTCCCACAGATTCCCAGAAAACACAGGGAAGGCGCAGACATCTGCACAACCCCAGCACAACCCGCAAAGCAGGGAGCATTAACTGAGGAGGGAGCAAGCAGCCCACACAACCGCTCTGTTCTGCTGGGTCCCGCTGTGCTCGGCACTGATGATTTTAAAATAAGGGCTTAGTTGTATCAGTATCAACCCTCTAAAGCAGCGTGTTGCCTTTGTGTTCCACTAGGTTTAAGAATGGAGCCCGTATTGATCCTCGCCTGGCCCCCGCGGGGAAGTACCGGATCAGAAACGAGTTGGGGACGCTCAGCCTGCACATCGGCAGGTAACGCTGCGCTCCTGCGCTGAGCCGGCTGCTCCGACGCGTGCGGCCGCGGCGCTGCACGCTCCCCGGGGAAGAGGATTCTCCTCGAGGCTCATCTCGTTTGACTTTTTGGAAGGGAAAACAGCTTCTCAGTTAAAAGGCAGAATCTGCTTCTAAATTCTGGGATTAAAGAGGATCCCAATTGAATTTTTCCTGCCATAAGTTATCTCTGTAATTTGAACAAAAAACTAAAACCTAAGGAATATTTTCTTCCAGGTGTTCCATGGAAGATTCTGCCGAATACAGTGTTGAAGTTAAGAATCAATATGGCGAGGCTTATTCATTTGCTACAGTGCTCGTCAGGCGTAAGTAGAAAATGTTCCTTTTGTTTTATATTTTCAAATTCTTTAGATATTTCAACACATTTTTAATGCTGTAAACTATATCATAAGAACACACAAGCGCTTTGGAAACCAGAGAGAAAAGTAAGTCCCCTGAAAGTATGGGGGGAGAATTTCTCTCATACATTACTGACAGGGTTTAGGCACAACTGCATAAAACAATATTCAGTTACCACCACCCGATCTGTATAACAGCTTCTCCTTCTCAGTCACTTCTGGACTCGGGCAAAATCTTTCAGATTCCCTGTGGACACAGCTGTCCCTCCACGCTGCTGGACTTGTACTAAATTTAGATATTCACTAAATTTAGATATTTATTTCTTCTGGACCAATATGAAATAGCCATACAGTTCTATACATCGAGCTGGGAAAGAGTCTGGTGCATTTCTAAAGATTAGCAAGAAACTGAGTAACAAGTAAAGTGGCTTCCAGGGGAATTCTCATGCCATGTTATGTAGGAAACCATCGCTGGCTCTCAAACCAGTAACTGCTGAGAGTTAATACATGATTTTCTTTTTTGGATCTGTGCTGATCTGAAAAGAACTGGCAGGAATTCTGTATATTCACATTCTGCCCAAGTGAAATTCAGACATACGGAGAAGGAAGGAAGCTAAGGAAGTACTTAGAAAGGGGAATGATACCAAGCTTTAAGAAATACGTAGTTCGGCCTCATGGGGTCACGGTTTGGGTGTTGACAGTTCCAACACAAACACAGTACACAGTCACACAGAAGCGTGCGTGTTGAAGTGCTGTGGTTTGTCACAGAGCCTGCTGGGACAGGGCTGCTCTCGACCTGAGCGCCTGCAGAGCCTGCACTTGACGGGGCCTGAGGAGCTGTTTGCAGAGCTCACTGCCGCTCCTCCCAGCATTGCTGCTGAGAGCCCCCACTTTGCTTCTTCCGTGCCCCTGTCTAATGCCATCCCAGTAACATGACCCTTCCTTTTGCTATTTGCATTTAACGCTCTGAAAATAGAGACTCTCCCAAAGCGTAATCCTGCCTCCACTGGAAACATTCCTCACCCCCCAGGCAAGTGGCTGGCATCTCTGCTGGGGCCCCACGCTGTCTGCAACGCCCCCAATGCCAGGGCAGGGTCCCCGGCCCCGCAATCCCCTACGGCATGAGTTCCTTCTTCCTAAGGACGCCACTGTGGGGCTCACAGGACCTGCGGGGAGCTGGCGGCTCCTTCCCGTGCTTTCCATGACTCACTTCTTCAGTCATTCACACGCATTCCTCATGTTTTGCTTATGAGCTCTGCCACTGTCAGGCTCCATTCATTGAAAACATAAAAGGTTTTATTTTATGTGCAGTTCTTTGGGCTTTAAGGTTAGAAACGAGAATGTGGCCATCTCATCCTGTCTAAATGCAACTGTTCTTAGATCCCAGCTCCGAAGTACTTTATTTTCTGTTGCAATCCCTGCAGTTCTCACAGGCTAAAAAACGTCAAGCCTCGCACAAGGTGCCTCCAAAGCATCCATGGCTGCTGTAATAAATGCTTAGGTAGGAGAGTTACACTGATAAAGAAATACAGTAATATCAGTAATTTCCTCTGTAGATACATCGTTGATGTTTGTGAAAGCAACCAGCTGATAAATGGCTTAATGTTTTATCACACAGTGCAGCTTATGGTTCACATTAAGTGCTTGTTTGAGGGAGCAAAATAATTTACTGAGCATCACTGTATGTTTTAGCGGGGAAGATAAACATTGTTACAAGATTTGCTAAATATATTTTCTTTTTATCTTACAGAATATTATGGAAAGGAGTCAGGATTTGATTCAGAAATATACAGAAGTAAGTAAATGACTGTTATTATTTCTTAGATTTTTATAGCTTGCAGCAATCTGATTCCCTTTCTCCGAGCTATAGCTTTCCCTATTAGCCTGACTTCATGTGAGAAGTGCAGGGCCCAGGTACAACTCTGAATACATCATCATCATCATCGGAAGAAGGCTCAGGGAAGTCTCTTGATCATGTTGTATTTTGCTCTTGTTTCACAGGATCTCTCATTGCCAGAGAGGCAGATTTTGCCTTTTCACTGAAACCCTTATTCTCAAGGGAAAAGGAGCCATTCACCCTTTCCTGCTACTTCTCTTCTGATCTACTTGAACACCAGCGAGACATTAGCTGGTTCAGAGACGGTTTGTATGCAAAGCTATGAATACACCATTTGATTAGATTGCAAGCTCTCCATGGACCATATTTTTGCTCCGTATTTGTGCACAAACAAAACAGAGGGCCAGCAGCATAGTAGCATTAGAGTCCATGAGTGCAACTCGGATGCAAAGTAACAGTATCAGGAGCCTCCTTGAGATCCCTCCTTTTGCTCTGCATTTTATTTGCATCTCCAACATGCTACCCTGGCCCTACCAGTTGAGAAGAAGCTCCTCTACCCTTCTCATGCTTCACAGGTGAGCTGCTGCAGGATTCCGAATGCCGGAAACTCAAGTATCAAGACCAGGAGGCTTCTCTGATGGTGTCATGTGCCTACAAAGAAGACGAGGGCTTCTACAGCATTCGCGTCCCCACGCTGGATGGACACAAAGAACAGACTACTTACGTGTTCGTCAGAGGTATAAACAGAAATCTCTCCTACTTGGACAAAAGCTCCTTCTCTGCTCCCTTGGCTTAAAGGAATTCACAACCTTACTCACAAGAAAATGTCTCCCAATTTTCTGCGTAGGCAAAATGAACAGAACGTTCAAATCCTAATTTCAGCTATGACTTAGGTACTAGGAAATGTGACTTGTATTACTGGGGCAATAATGCATTGCACTTTTAAAAATAAGTTACTGTCTGAGTGAAGGGATCAGTACGGAGAAGAAAAAACCTTAACTACTCTGGCTTGGTATTTTTATAGATGCTGCAGCAGAAACAGCTGGTGCACCTGGATCCCCCCTCAATGTGAAATGCCATGATATAAATAAAGATTGCTTGATAGTTTCTTGGGTATCACCCAGTGATAACGGAGGAAGTCCAATCTTGGGATACTATGTCGAAAGGTCTGTATGTTTATCATCTTAGAGCACGTCTTCTATGCTAAAGAAAAACAAAGATGCAGGAACAGCATGGGCTGTATTTCATTCCAGGTGCGACGCTGGTTCAGAGGATTGGGTGCCATGCAACAAGGAGCCGGTGAAAACCTGCAGACTGCCAGTTCTGGGCCTCGTTGAAGGCCAGACATACCAGTTCCGAGTGAAGGCTCTCAACAAAGCGGGAATTGGCCTTCCTTCCAAAAGCAGTGACCCAGTGACAACACACGACCCCAGCAAGAGCCAGAGAGTGACAGGTATGGGCCAGGGCCAGGAAGGGATCCCTCCCAAGGACACTGTAAGGCTGCAGCTCGAACAGACCACAGTCTGTCTAGATTCTCCTTTTTCCCACAAGACCAAAATACCCCAACGACGACATTCATTGTCTGTGTAAGGAAATGTAGATAATTATGTGTCTAATGAAATAATATAGTTCTGGTTTCTCTCTTTTTATAAGCATCTTTCCTTAGGGCATAACATTGTCCTGTTTTACATTACAGTTATTCCATACGATGGTGGCAGGATGATAGAAATTTCCAAGGATGACTTGGAAGGTAAATTCAAATTTATATGGAGCCCTTCCTTTGGAAGGAAAGTGCTAAAACCTCATTTGCGAACCTGAGCTAGGCAGTTAGTACCCTAGTCTCACTATATCAATGGAATTCAGATTTTTAAGTTGCTTTTACAAATAAAAAAAAAACTTCTTTTGCTACGTTATAACTAAATACAATATTCTGACTTCCTTTAGGACATATTAAAATTCCCTTGCCACCCACCAATGTTCGTGCAAGCGAGGTCAGAGAAGATTACGTGGCCTTGGCTTGGGATGAACCAGATCCAAGAGGCAGAGAGCCGCTGAATTACTACGTGGAAAAGGTAAGGAAATAATGCTGTAGAGAAGGGCAATAGTTGTTGTTCCTGAGATAGAACCTTTTATTTCTCAGATGACCTACAACACAGCTCAGTTATTACTGAGTGTAACTAATTGCTGGTGGCTCTTTAGTGTGGCCTGTGCAAATGAGTTGTCACCATTCCTAAGGGACAGGTTTCCTCCCATCATGAAAGGCCAATATGAGCATATTTCTTCCTGATAGCTTTGGCATAAGGCAGAAGAAGGGAGACAAAGAAGCAGAACCACCCTTCACCCGACCGAGACCCCTTGAGAGGTCACTATGTGGGGAACCCTGGGTTGCGTCTCCAACACTATTCACTGCAGTTTACTGGAGTTAAAATCCCAGTTAAAATAACATAAACTTAAGTAGGTTTGAAGCTTTTGTGAGTTATAAATCATCACCTTTTTCTTTACAGTCAATTGCAGGCAGCAACGCCTGGCAAATGGTTAATCTGGATACGCCAGTTAATTCCCCAAGATTTGCACTCTTTGATCTTGTTAAAGGAAAATCATACTGTTTCCGTGTGCGCTCCGTTAACAAGTATGGGATCAGCGAGCCATCCCAGCCCAGCGAGCCCATAACTGCTGGAGCAAAACTGGGTAATAACTTCATTAATATGCACTACACTAATGATGTGGAGAGGGAGACACACTATCAAATGAACATGTGGTCTTTCTCTTCCTTTAAACTTTACAGTTTATTACTACATGACGGTTGCTTTGATACCAGGAAATCTCTTCAAGCCTTAAATCCTTGCTTAATTACTTTGCAGTTGGTCAGTAAGCAGTGTAAATCTATCCAAGCAACAACAGGGGAATTACATTTAATAAAATAAGAAATCACTGAAGTATTTACTACAAATATACTTCAAGCACTGTGTAAGAGCGAGGCTACAAAGGGCAGTGGTGGAAGGACTGCTACAGCTAAGCCTGCTGAAGGGGCCCATTTGCTGGGGGTTCAGGCAAAACAGCAGTGTTCATTGGTAAAGGAAGAGAGAGAAAGATTCATGCTCACATTTTCAGTATGCAGAGAGATGAGCACTGGTTCCTTTTTTTTTTTTTTTGCACATTTTCCCACCTAACAGCTGCACCAGTGCTCATTCAAACTCCTCTGATCTTCTCCGTATTTTTTCTTTTTTAGCTCCTCTGCCGCCTCCATCTCAGGTTTTAGCTTTCAGAGACACCAAGACATCTGTTGTTTTGCAATGGGATAAGTTAAAAGACGGTCTGGAGCCTCTTGGCTACTACATATATTGCCGGGAGAGTGGGACAGAGGAATGGCAAACGGTCAACAACAAGCCAGTGACATGTAACAAGTGAGTCAGCTACTAACCTCTGTTGGCAGGACACAGGGTGCCAAGCTCGGATTCCTCTGCTAATGGCTGCAGTCATATTCCAGATAAAAGAAGAACTTCCTTCTCTGCACACGCGCAGACACGCAGGCATGCGAGCACCATGTCCTACTTTTAGAATGAAATATTGTTCAAATACTCAGGCTCATTTTTATACCCAAAGCTAGACTGATGGCAAAATCTGACTGTATTTTCATACACTGTCTGTCTGCAGAAGGGAGATGCTTTGTGGCATTACTAGAACCACGTCCAACTTTTTTGCTATTTTTCCAGAAGAGTAAATTGGCGTCACTCCCAAATAGGATTTAGAAGACACTGCTAGCTGTAGGATCAAATGTCAGCTAGAAAAAATCCATCTAAAATTCCCATTTATTCTGCTGGTAGTGCCAGCCAGCAGGGTGACAGCATCAGTATCTGATTCACGCTGCCCGACTGATTTACTAGTGGCCATTTTCTGGGATACAAGGCACTTTAATCTTAAATGGCAAATAATGTAAGCAGTAATACCTCATTAAAATTGATATGCTGTCTGTTCAAAAGGCTGTTTGCCTGCCCTTCCAACATCCAAGTGTAAACACACTGATTTTCTCTCCTAGATTTGCTGTTCCTGGGCTGCAGCCTGGAAAAGAGTACGTGTTCTGCGTGAAATCCGTCAGTGAGGCCGGCCTGAGCGAGAGCTCGCCAGAAACAGACCCCATCGTTGTGAGGCCAGCTATTGGTGAGTAACAAATGCTCTCATGTATGCCCTAAAAAATCCCCAAAACGTAGGTATGCTGCACAGCTACTATCAGACATAGTGGTAACAGTGCTGAGCAGCTAAGCAGTGCAAAGGGGAACTGATTCTCCCATTCCCCACAGTTTCTGTCATCAATTTTACTTGTCTACAGTGGACATTGTAGTTAATTAGCCATTTGAATGAGCAATGTGTTACGTCTTCAGTATTCCTTTGGCACTAGGGCAAGAGACCATTTTCAGTGTGGTATTTTCCTCATGTCTTGCAATCAGCACTGTGATTTTCTCTAGTGCAAACTCATCACCAATTAAGCAGAATTACAGAAAAAAGCCTCAAATCTTCAGTGTTCTCCCTTATAGCAACCCACTCTACTGTCAAACTATAAAGCAACATGCAAAAAAGAAAAAGCCCTGAGACCTGTCCATGACTTTCCTTGTGATATCTGAATAGGAATCTGCTCATTTGAGAACACTTCTGCCCTGCAAAAATGGTATTAAGGGGCTTTACCACAAACAGCATCATATCTGATGTGAACACAGAGATTTTCTCAGCTCAGTTCCTCCAGTACCTACATCTCTTTTCCTGATCCCTGCACCTCAAACCCCTACTGAGCTATATCCTGTTTTCTCTCTCACTTTGCTGTGCAGCTTGTCCATCTGCACCACGCGGGTTTGTCCTTCTAAACTGCGGGAAGACTGAAATGACCATTGGCTGGAAACCCCCAAAGCGCAAAGGAGGAACAAAGATTTTGGGCTACTTTCTAGATCAGCACGATGCATCTGAACCAGACTGGCACGAAGTCAATATTCAGCCAATTCCTCAACGAGTTTGCAAGGTATTTATATAACAGTATCCTTCTTCAGGCACAGTGGAAATCAGAAATAAAGAGATGAGCTGTTTTTCCCCTTTCAGCTTTTCTAAAACTCTCTTTATGCCAAGACTCTATCTTGATGACTGCAATTACAAACTAATTACGAAGAAAGGCTGTAGTAACAACTGTTTGTGCTTCTGTCCCCAAAGGTGAGCAACCTTGAGACAGGACATCTGTATGAATTCCGGGCTCGCGCCATGAACATGGCTGGTGTTGGCAAAGTATCCGAACCCAGTGACTTGTTCAAATGTGAGGAATGGGCAATGCCAGAACCAGGTATGTCTGATCTAAAAACAACAGCCAAAAAATATTGCCAGTTATATTAGTAAATCTCCCTACTCTTTTGTCAATCTGAGGGACTTCAGAAACCTACAGAGATTTAACGATGTTATGGTGGGTCCATGCATTATTTCAGCATCCAGTTACTTTTATAATATCCTTATTTTCAGAGAATGATGAATCTGGATCTAATATCGCAATATCTTTGCATATTACACCAAAAGAAACATTAAACCACGTGATGAATGCTCTTTGTGTAGACCATCTAGTGTTTAATTACCACAGAAAGGATTCCAAGGAAGCTGTTAGCACAAAACTCCCAGCCTTCTAATTTGAGCCTCAAATGGGGGTCACCCAGTTGCATTTTTATATTAATAAAATGTTTGCCTGCCTCCCCTTTGCTGAACAGGCCCTCCCTACGATGTGAGGAGCACTGAAGTAAAAGACACCTCCCTGATGCTACACTGGGAAGCACCGTTGTACACAGGAGCAGGTCCGGTTATGGGCTATTACGTAGACATGTGTGAAGAAGGGTCAGAGCAATGGACACAAATAAATAAGCAGCCCATAGCCAGCACTCATCTGAAGGTTTGTATATGCACCTGGGATCCACGTGCTGCTTCTCCTTCAGACTATGTTAATTCCTGTCAATGTTTCCTGCAGGTTTCAGACCTGGAGACGGGGAAATCACTTATTTTTCGAGTAAGAGCACTGAACAAGGCTGGAATTGGTCCTCCCTCTCTCCCTTCAGATCCAGTGGTGGTAAAAACCAAACCCGGTATGAAAGCAAGAGTGATCAGACCGTCTCTGCTGAACATCTCCCAGTAAAAAGATACATATAAATAGCATCCGTTTCTCTGCATCTAGACTTACTCATCAAAATTGTGTTTCTCCATGTAGAAAATAAAAGATTAAGTCAGAAAACCTCAGAAACTAAGCCCTGCCCTGTTCCGTTAAGGAATGCCCTTATTTTTTCCTCTTGTACAGGCACAAATGAAATAGAACTTGGAGTCGATGAGGAGGGTTTCATTTACATGGCTTTTGAAGCACCTGAAAAGAATGATTCCTCTGAATTTATCTGGTCGAAGGATTATGAAGGACCACCAGATTCTGAGAGAGTCCGAACTGAAGAGAAAGGAAATAGGTGAGTAGATAATGTACACTAAAAAATTCATTGTGGTCTCTGGAACAGAGAACCCATGAAATGTTAAAAAAAACCAACATCAAGCGAGATCTGGTGCCCATGAAACAGGGCATTCACTGCAGTTCTCTGGTCTCAGTACAGAAGCTTCAGCCATCACATGGCTCCAGTTTTGGCCCCACTCCTCAGTGTCACATATAGACATTGTATTGTATTCTCTTATAAAAAAAAATCACTTATGAGCAAAGTATGATTTATTTTTATTTCTCTTCCTAAGATCTAAGCTCATCCTGAAAGAGCCATCAGAAAAAGATCTGGGTATATATTCAGTGGAGGTCACAGATGTAGATGATGATATCTCTGCCAGCTGTACATTAACACAAGAAGGTAAAAACTAATAACAGGAACAAAAACCTGATGTGCCATAATTTTATACTGAATGGTTAAAGGGAAGCTCCTCTTAGGGGAATAGAAAGTGATGAACATCATAATAATGGTATCCTTAGAAAGATGTTTCTGCTCCTTGAAAGCCCAAGGCCAGTTTCTTTTATAGAAAAGACTCCATGGTCCTGAAAGGTATTTTTTCCTTTACCTTTCAGAATTAAGACACGATACAGTATCATAGTGATTTAAAATTTATTAATGTGTTCCTTGATTTGTTATTACAAATGTTTTACTCAGATACAATGAAGATTTATTGTCACAACCTCTTCTGGTCCCATATGCTCTGAATTGTTTTTTTTTTTTTTTTTTTTTTTTTTGACATAAGTGAAGATCCACTGGCATATTAAATCATACTGATACAATGGGTTTCTTTTGACCTAGTTATATTAGGCTAAAACGACTGCTAATCTTTGCATTTCAGATCTGGACAAGTTACTGAAACGCAGCCATGAAATCAGGAACCCATGTAAGTTGAACCAGTAAGAAGCACCCACATTTGTGACAACCATCTGCATGCACTGGAAGGGGAACCCTGCCATAACCCCGTGACTTCAGCTGTGGTATTTGCCTATGAATCCCCTGGGACCTCCCTTCTCCTTGTTTTCCAGTGATCAAACTAATCTCTGGGTGGAACATTGATGTTCTTGAGAAGGGAGAAGTGCGGCTGTGGCTAGAGGTTGAGAAGCTGTCACCAGCGGCAGAGCTGCACTTGATCTTCAATGCGAAGGAGCTCACAAGTACCCCAGTATGTGATCTTTAGACCCTGCCATTTGTGCGACTTACTTTCCCCTTTTTTGACAGAGGTATAGACTGCATAGGTACAGCCCCATGTTCCAAATTCCAGGCTTGATTTCCTGCTACACGTGAACAGGAGGTCAGACTGAACTGTGTGATTCTCAAGTTGCCCAGTCCTACTGGAAGCTATTAACTAGGGAGCATAATATCAGCAAGAAACACTTCAAGAAAATTGCTCCTTCCTCTGCTTTGCTGTATTGACAGGCTGCTGCTGGCAGAGACTCCCCTTTTGTAAGAGGATTTTGCAGTAAGGAGGCTCATCCAAAGAATTTCACAGATTTTATTACCATTTCTTGAGGTTTTTTTTTTTTTTTTTTTAAGCGATGAGTAGCAAATATGTTGAAGGTTTTATCCATTGCAAGAACTTTCTTTCTACACTGGAAGACTGACATGATAATGCTTGAGTACAAAGTACTTTTTGAGCTCTGTATAATGATATTTGCTTAGAGCAAACAAGGCCATAAAACAGAATGATGGTATTTATGTTTAAGTGTTCGGCAGGTTTCGGGGCGTATGTGTAAAAGGTTCAGTAGTGCCTGCATGATGTCAGAGCATGAAACACTACTCATCAGTGCCCAGATACGTAATTACATGCCACACATTAGTAATTATGTGCAACTCATGCATTACACTAACACTCATACAGACTCCAGTGAAGTTGAAAAATCTGTAAAATACAATGAGAAAGAATTTATTTTATCCTGTGGATTTAATGGAAGCTGTTTCCCAGAAAAGGGTTCTGCTATAAGGACTCTACTAAGGTGCAGAAACAAACGTAACAAACTTTTTATATTGGAAACAAAGTACTCTTTAGCAAAATTGGCTTGGAAGCAACTCCTGGGGCACTGATTATATCAGAGTGTATTGTCTTCACTGCACCTGTAAGGTGAGGGAAACATATAACGATACACATATAAAAGGATCATTTGAATTCTAGGTTCTATAAAAGATATTGTGCCAGGATGTGGCCTTGGAATAGTTCCTCTGTGGAATTCCTCTAAGCAATTTGTCGTGTTTGTTTTATTTTACACAGACACATAAAATAAACTTTGTCAGAGAAAAAGGCCTGGTAGAACTTATAATCCAGAACTTCTGTGATGATGACAAAGGGATGTACACAGCCCAGCTGCAAGATGGAAAAGCTAAAAATCAATTCACTCTAGACCTTTTGGATGAACGTAAGTGGAAATTTGGGATCAAACATCAGTGGGAAGTTTCCTAGGCACTTAAGATCCCAAGTATTTCCCACAGTTATAGTGACATCAGGAGAGAGATCAAATATTTAGTTTAGCACATAGCTAAAAAGTGTAAAATTAACCTTTCCTGTTTCTTACCTTTGAAATATTTTAAAATTATGCTTCCTAGTCGGCATAGGGACCAGAGGTAACTGATGCACCAGAGATGTCTTATAAACACATATCACAGCTCTCATGATAATACCTTTCCTGATCAGAAACCTCTACTGGGTAGAATAGTGCATTTTTACTGACTTTGATCATTGCTGTTCTTGCAGGTTTTGACAAAGTTTTAGAGGAGGCTCGTGCAAAACGGAGAGAATGGAAGAAAAAGCAAGGTATGATAACCTGAAGGTTAATGACTTGCCAAAACTACTATTATATGGATGGCAAAACCTGAGCAAAGCTATTTTACTGAGTGCTCTAAACAATTTTCTTTACTGTCCTTTTTTCACTGCTTTATTTAAGCTGATTGATGCACTAGGATAAAAGTCCTCATTTTAAGATAATCTCCTGACTTAAAAATCAAAGTATCCTCTGAATCAGTGTGGTAATGCAGAACATTCTTGAATTCTGAAAATTGTCTAGCCTAACTACTTACCCTATAGTTGATCTACTCATTTGCCTGGTAGATAACAGGGCTATTTTAATATGTTAAAAAAAATGAACCAATACATTCCTCCCTGCACTCATCTTATACTAACGAATAAGGAAGTTTGTTAAACAGTCCTTTCAAAGAAAACTCTTACTTGAAGGATCATTATTGGGATTCCCCACTAGATGGTGGCATTTCAGTGCATAATTCTTGTAAGACCTTTGGAAATATAGAGCAAGAGGCATTTATTTTCTTCTACAGGTCCACATTTTATAGAAAATTTGAAATGGAAGGTTACTGAGAACTGTGAAGTACTGCTTACCTGCAAGGTACGTATAGCCATATATTTCACACTGTGTGCAGCTGAATGCCTATATCATTATGTTTTAGATTTGAATTTTCAAGGATGGTGTGAACAGTGCTCATTCAAATGGTTACTTGCAAGTCACTGAAAGGTAAGAGCTAATATATCCTGGATTAAAATTTTATCAGAGAAGGAAGTGTCCCAGACTCTTTGGCAATCCTCCAAGGAAAGTGGAGTTCCCTATTGGAAGCATATGTAGGCATGCAGAAAGAAAATATGTTTGGCATCCTGACTTCTAAATCTTCACTTCAAACAGGCAGCAAACCTGAAAAAGGACACTAGCTTTCAGTGGTTCTTCAATAAGAAAGCACGAACAGGCGGCACATTTGACCAGCAAACTGGGATAGGAACTCTTCCAATTAAAAAGGTGAGAACTACAAAGCAACCTCGAAGCTTTGCTGATATCACTTAAACATGCCAGAAATATGGGTTGATCTTATTAGTAATATTCAAAGTATGTTCTGAGTACTGCCACTACATGAAAGAAACTGAACAAATACCAAAGAAAGCATAAAACATAAGTCAATTAAAGCTATAGCCCAATAGAGCTGAAATAGAAATGAGATTTTTTTTGGCTACTAAAATTTTAACATATTCTGCAAATGGTTAAAAAGAAAAGAGAGGGCTCTTCAAATTTTCACATTCAATTGGTTTTGATTTTTCATCGGAATTTCTCACACCAGAAAGGGCACTCAGTGCCACCAGATGACATAGGACACATGTATGTATATATACGTACATGTATACGTACATGTATATACATATATTGTATGTATATAGGTACATACAATATATATGTACCTATACAATATATATTTACCAGATAACTAAAGCAGATGAGGGCCAGTACAAAGCAGTTGTTTCAGACGACCGAGGAGAGGACGACACCCAACTGGATCTCACAAAAGGAGGTAAGAGAATCTTGTATTAGGCAATCCTACACATTACAGACCCTGGGATTCAAATCGGGTTTAGAAACAAATTTTCTAACCTTCTACCACACTGATAATGACCATAGTATCTACATGCATCTACAGAAATTAAAATCTGCATAAAAAAAAAAAAAACTAGCCAGATTCAAAGAGTTTCCTGATCTTCTATAGCATTATCTATACACCAGATCAGTTTTGACCACAATATAAATTCTGCCAAGCACAGGATTAAAAGTTCATTAATGTTTCAGTCACTTCAACTCAGCAACAATCAAAAGATTGTACTTTCCAAGATTAAATACTACCCTGGCATCTGGACTCTATCATTTAAACCTGATATATACATCTGTTTTCCGTGACACTCTGTTGCACACACTGAGTGTTAAGGAAGACAGGAGCATCTAAATATAGCAAGAAATGCCCAGCATCTAAAAATAAATCAGTTCCTGGTAAGAAGCTCCTACCCTGTAAGCTTCCCAACAAAAAGACAATGAGTAACTATTATATATAATACATTCTAAACATAAGGAAATTAAGTGGGTAGTTGAAACATGTTTTGTTAAATACTATAATTGTAGATACTTAACCATCTTTATGTCCTGCAGCTTTTGAAGACCTTCTCAAGGAGCTGTGCAGGATCAGTGGTATGTCCTTTATTCACCAGCTGGTACAGTAGCAATAGAAGAGGAGAGAGATGAGGTGTCATGATCAGAGCAACAAACAGCTCTGGAAGTGACAATGGATTTGAATCAAGAGGTCAATCCTTAATCTCGCAAGCACAATAGTATTGATTAAGTACTCCTTTAGCATTAGAAGCACCTTCAAACTGAGGAGGAAAGTGTTCAATAAACAGCGGAGTAGGCACAGAAAGAAGCACTAGTAAAGTCAGGATTACATGAGGTTGTAAAAGAAAGACTACTTTCACCTCAAAAGAGAAAGGAGTTATTTCATATTCCAGCATCAAAGCAAAGAGAGATCCAAGTCACTGTGGTCTTGTCTGCAAGACGTGACTGCTGAGAACAGGAACAGCTGAGCTAGTGTTGAACGCTCTCTACACGAGACGCTGACATTTCTGTACCGGCTGCTAGGGAAAATATCCACGGCCTTCACGAGGCAGAATACCATCTAGCTGGCCCCATTCTCCAGATAGAAATGTTAATAATTGCTTGGGATTTTGCTTGCATAATATGTAAAATTACACAGACTTCCTTGGTTGTCTTCCTCAATTCCAATCGTTTAATCCATTAGCTCTTTCTGCTACACCTCTGAAAATTCAGCCTACCGAAGAAGGCATCAAAATCTACACTGATGTGAAGTACTACACAGACTACATGAAAACAACCTGGTACCACCTGTAAGTCCCCAAAAGATACTTGCAGGGCTCTTGCTTAGCACTGAGATTAAGAACGCTGGGCCTAATCCTGCAGCTTTTAATGGCAATGGGAGATATGTCAAGTAATGGCTGAAAACTGAAAGGGCTGAAAACTCTCTCTGTATCCTGGAATATGTGTGGACTTCTAAAATAAGCAGTCATGTTATTTGTATCTTAGCACTGCACAAATATTTACAAGTGGTCATCTTTACTAGAATAACCATGATGCATTTGAGGGACTGCTCGGTTACAAGCACCGTGGTTACAGATAGGAGAGGAAGTTGTTGTGTTTTAAGTTCTTTGATTCTATTACTTTACACTTCTGATTGCTTTACCCAACTCTGACTGACAAACATTCCCAAATATTACGAATTATTTCCAAACACCAGTTACCTTAGTTGCATAGCATCCTGGTAAAGGAGAGAAACACCATTTTATTAGACCCTTCCTAAAGACGTACACAAGGAGGACAATTTTAATGATGCTCAAGAGCTCAACCCTTACAAATATTTAATGTCTAAATTCTGTCTTCTCTCTTAAATAAGAACAAGGAGCTCTATTGTAGAGTTTGCAGAGCTTTGACAAAATGCCTAAAAGAACAGAGGTGCCTAGTGAGATTTTCAAAAGTGATTGAGTATATAACTGTTGGTGAGAATAGCGCGGAAGTGCTGACTCCAATCTTTTGTTCTAATCAGCAGATCTAAAGAAAAGGTCTTCTAATTTATGCAGTTCTGCTTCAATTATCTTGAACTGATATAATTTGTTTACTTAGGGAGAAACGTCTAGAAAGTCGCGACAGATTGAAAACTGGCAGCACAGTGAATCAGATCTGGCTTCACATACTGAACCCCACAGATGCAGATAAAGGAAAATATACCCTGGAGTTATTTGATGGGAAAGACTCACGCAAACTTTCAACTGACTTGTCTGGGCAAGGTGAGCTGAGTTAAACAATACTGTTACAGGAACGGTATGCAGCCGTGCTACCTTCCAAGCTTCCACCCGATAACTCCTCTCTCCCTGATTTGAGATGGAGCTGCAGATCTCACATCCATGCCATGAAACAGGGTCAAGAAGGACAACAAAGTACACAGAGAATTGTCAAAGGAAATGGAAAGGAAAATGGAAAGGAAATGGAAAGGAAATTGTCAAAAGAAGAAGGGAGAGAGCAGCAGAAAGGCCTGAAGCCTTTTGGGAGTCTTTTGGGAGGGAAGGATGAGTGGGTGGCTGCTGCTTCTGCAATGTGTCCTGATTCCTCCATAGGCCAACAGAACTTGCAGGTGGCATCTCGGAGAGAGTGGCTTCAGGTGCACAAAAACTTTTCCAAACCACTCAGAGAAGGCTCTTTTCGTCCTCAGCACTAAAATAAAAAAAAATCCTTTTTGTTCTTGCAGCCTTTGAAGATGCCCTGGCTGAGCACAAAAGACTAAAGTGAGTTTCTGCCCATGTATATTCACAGCTAAGATAATCCATTTTGGGTGTCATATTCTGTGGTGGCCATCTAGTAGCATGGATAGCAGGGTGGGGAAGAGTGAAGTTTGGAGAGAATCATTAATAAATATAATGCTAGCCCAGAATAACCTGCATGCTCGCTAACTGTGAACACTCAGTTCATCCTTTTTTTTTTTGAATTTCAAAAGTATAACTATCTACATCCATTAGAGAATAATCTTCCTTTCAAAAGCACTGAGAATACATGCCTAGTAAGCAAAACCACTATAATTGTCTCTCTTCTTCACTTTCAGAGAAGCAGCAGTAGCAGAAAAGTGTAAGTAAATTAATATTGTATGTTTTATTCTGCCAAACAAAGCCAAGTGACAGGTAAAATTAAGGGGTCATATTTGTTCATTCGCAGGTCGTGCCAGAGTTGTTCAAGGCCTGCCAGATGTGGCCACCATCATGGAGGATAAGGTAACATTGAGTAACTGTTCCTGCAATTGGCCTTGGCACAGCAGAATGGCTGCCAGAGACAGAGCTGCTTCTTTTCCCTATGGCACTCTCCTAGACGGGCTGGCCGCAGCTCTGCCTTTCGGAGCTGCTGCAAGCGCCACGGGCCAGAGGTGATACTGTCCACAGGACTCATATCGCTCCCCAAGTGACAGAAATGATATGTAATCAAGGTTTCAATGCTTGGAGCCACAAACTGGACAGTGAAGTTTAGTCCAGTTGTGAGGTATCAACTTTTGAAATAGTAGCTACCTTTTAAGAATCATTTTATAAAACAAAGACCCAAGAAAAAAGTATGTGCACTACTTGATGAATACTACACAGTGAATCAGTTCTAAGTCTGATCAGAACAAAGGGGGTTACAAATAAGCAGCCTTTATGGATATTAATTTATGCTGTTTTTTCTTTTCCTTCATTTCACATTGACAGAATTTCTTTGCTCATTTATGCCTTCATAATCTATGTCTGCTATCTGTTTTACAACAGACCCTGTGTTTAACTTGCTGCGTATCTGGAGATCCTTACCCAGAAATCACATGGTTCAAAAATGAGAAGGTTATTGTCTTTAAAGATCGTTATAAAATGGATGTGAAGGGGTCAGTCGTCACAATTACCATTGATAAAGTCTGCAACGAAGACACAGGAAAATACAGCATCTATGTCAAGAACAAATATGGTTCTGAAACAGGGCAGGTTACCATAAGTGTTTACAAGCATGGAGAGATACCAGTCGGGGTGGAAGCAGATTAAATCTCATGTGGGAGTTTCCCCGAATAGCCTAAATGTATTAGGCATCTACAATTAATGGAATTTAAAAGGAATTTAACACTTTTTGATTTCTTTGAATGTTTCAGCCCTATAACTCAGGGTCATGTTTCTTTTTTTATTTCATACATAGAAAATAAAACTCAATGTCTTTCACTGGAAAACACGACAAAGTTAAAACAAAATAATAATAAAAAAAAACCACTGCATCCTTATCAGAGCATCTGTAAACAAATCTGTGGAAAACCTCTCAAATCCTAACAAAATAATTCTACTCTCATAGCCTAGATTCTTATTTATATGTATGTAGCTTGTGTGTATGTGTGTGCATGTTTGTGCACAGAGTAACTTGAGCTTACAGAGTAACTATTTCCTAGTCGATATTGCTGCATGGAAAATACCAGGCGATTTGCGTATACAAGAAATATGCTATTTTTTTTTTTTTTTTTGTATTAAACCCATGTATGTTAATGATTATCTTGTAGCTGACAAATGCTTATGTGTGTATTATTAAACTCACACTTTGGGTACCACTTAAGTCCAGTAGTCAAGTATATATCAATGTTGCAATCAGCTGGCCTGTCATCTGCTCCAAAGCCACAACTACACTCTCAGCTTCTGCCAGTAAAATTCCGTCAGTTAGAAACAAACTGTTTCTCTAATCTGACTTTAAGAGAATAAAACAGATGCTAGCATGTCTAAGAGAAACGTGTTCTTGGAATGAAGAGAGATCTGGACTTTGAAATTATGTACTAAAAAATAGTTTTGAATTTGTAAGTAAAAATTCAGCTTTGTTCTTCTATTCAAATAGAAGAATTACTGATCAGTATGGAGAAATAAAAGTTAACTTACAAAGGTCAGCTACCCCAGGGCTGCAGGCTTTATTTGAATTAAGCAATATCATGTTAGGGCACACATAATCTAATGAATGATTTCCAAAGTCAACAATCATTCTTGCACAGACAGCAAGGAATACATTCACTAGTTATTATGAGTGAGGTATTATGAGTGAGGTAACAAAAACAATGAATCCTGTTTATTTCTTTAATTTCAGTCCCCAAGCGATGTCACATATTTTATTTTACCTTTACTCATCTGCGTATGAAGTGATTATTGGGAAAAAAAAAAAAAAAAGAAAGAAATTAGCACAGAGTTAGATGCACATTACTGACATCTATGGATGAAGTCATATCTAACTATCCCACTAGGATACGATTTTCTATGTGCTCAAGTGATAGGAGGACCACAATTCCAGAAGCAGCAGTGGTTTTTATTCCCACCACTGCAGTGCCACGTGCCCATGGTGCAAACACTGTAATAATCAGGAATCCTCTATCCTAGTTCGTAGCTCACATTCACTGTAAATTACACCATTTTACCTGAAGAAGTCTATGTCAGCACAGAAAATACATTAAACAAGGAAGGGTTGTGAACAAAAGGAAAATAGATTAATCAATGCCACCCTTAACAACAATCATAAATCATATCCCTAGTTCAGTGACCCACCATAAACAGGACATCCCAAAACATTTGGTCAAGGTAACACTTTCTACAAAGCAGAATGAACTAGAGGTTATGATCATTAAGAACAAATAGATGATTAATAATTGTTACTTCAGTTAATAATTACCTGATCATCTCACACTGGGCTGGCTTTTTCCTTACCATAAATAGCATCCAAAAGAGCAGGGGGCTCTCTCACTTTCCTGATAGCACCCCTACCCCACACTGCATTACAGCATCCATAATGGCATTCAATGGGACCTGGCAGGTCTACGCTCAAGAGAACTATGAAGAGTTTCTGAAGGCCATTGGTAAGTGCCTTAGTCCTTTGGAAACCCTTTGCTGGGATGCTAACATTACACCTTGCTCAACAATGTCTTTTATTACAGTGTTTCAAAGTTTCTTTTCTTTTCTTTGTGTGACAAACGAGCCCTATCAGGCAAGTTTGTTAAGTCTGTTTCAGAAAGGGCAAGAAGCTGAAAATTGCACAAATCAATGCAGAAAGGTTACAGATAAAGCCAAGATTGCTGTCTTCACATCAGATTGACTCCCTCACAAAAGAGGACGTGCATCATAAGTTGACCTGCTTTGGTTAACCTCTAATTTTCTTAGTACTTGTAACCAGAAGCGAGTTTGAATGATATAAAACTTCCCAAGTTGTATAACCAGTGCAGGCACTTTCTATAGCATTAGTGACTAAATATATGTAATAGCTGTTTAGTAATCTCTAAGAAATTAATTTGGTGGTTATGACTTAGCAGGTGACTAGATTAATAAACGTGTCTGAACCAAAACCTTTAATGCTAATGATGAACCTTCCAGATCACACTAGAGACACACTGATGAGGGACTTCGAGGTCACTTGCACTGCTGCAGCTTTGACTGCACAGCTAACCCCATCTTCTCTCTCCCTGGAATCTTGCTCTTGCATCGTTGCCAGAGAATATTATTTAGTATTCTACATCAAAAAGTTACTTCAGAAACGTTATTTTTTGCTCCTTTTACAGCACTGCCAGCTGACCTCATCAAAGTTGCTAAAGATATTAAGCCTACTATGGAAATACAACAAAAAGGAGATGACTTTGTTGTGACAACAAAAACACCCAAGCAATCTGTAACAAACTCATTTACACTTGGAAAAGAGGCTGAAATTTCTACTATGGATGGCAGAAAGATAAAGGTAACATATGTCAGGAATAGGTGCATTTGTAGTCATCCTTATACTCCAGTTTTAGTGCACAAGTGAAATTTATTGTACTGTTTCCATTAGCAAAAAATAGTGTGCACACATGCATTTGTATCATTTCAACTGACAGAAATGTTTTGCTGAAACTCTTATGAAAATGCTGTAGTCTTCTGTTTAAACTAGCAGATGTGATTATGAAGTTTCCATATCACTTGCATTTATTTTACATTTGAATATGTAGTCACCTACTTATTTTAAATGAATTTCAAAATCTCCACTTTTCAAAATACATTTTTAAATCTGCTTCAACAGTGTACCATAAACATGGTAAATGGAAAGCTTGTGTGCAAATCAGAAACCTTCTCTCACGAGCAGGAAGTTACAGGAAATGAAATGGTGGAGGTAAGTATTTGGAAAACAATGGTGCATTAAGAAAAATGCTGAAAGAAGTTAGTTCTGAATTGTTTCTTACTGACTAAGAGCTTTTCTCCAGGGAGTTAACCTCATTGGACTCCTAAAAAGTGCCCACTTGGGTAAAAATTACTATATGAAGCACAGCTAACTACAGTATAGTTATGTATCTTGGACCATTTCTTGAGATCATTCAGAGTTCTTTTAACATCAAGTAGCCAGAACACCACACAAAAGAACCCATCACTGCTTGGGATGTATCTTTCTGGTTTTGTAAAAGACCATTTTTCTCAGTATGAAGGTTACAGACTTATTTGTAGGCAAGTACTGCAATTGCATTTTCTTGTAGAATAACATGGATTTTTAAATGAATTACAGAAACATCTAGTCATTTAGCTATAAATAGACTTCCTAAAGTCTAAGGGAAAAACAAGTTATGCGTATTTGTCATCTACAGCATTTGACTGTTGGTGGAACAACACTTGTCAGAAGAAGCAAGAAAGTCTGAAGACAAATCCACTTACTTTGAGACATTTTTTACATACCTAAAATAAAGTGCACTTTCCAGTGGTGTGATCTTTGTTATCTGAAAGAATAGTACAGAAAGTCATTATTATTTCAAATCTCCTTTCACATACAAAACCCTTCCCATTATAAGACCATGCTTTCCCTGATTACCTTTCCAGATCCTTTCCATACTCAGAGCATGAGAGCTCTGCCTCCAAATCAATCAAACCTGGACATATCTGAACAAAATATGACTCACCATAATAATCAATGGGAGGGGACAGAAGGTGATACACTTCTTGTTTCAAAACATGCTTAGTGAACCCCCGTCAGCTCTTTTCCCTTGTTCTAATAATGTTTGCTGTCCTACTAAAACCCCATCTCTATGTCCTATCCATGACAGTGCCTAGTGTAGACTTTCCCGTGCTAGCAGAAAAGTGGTTTGTGATGGGTTTTTTGGTGTTTTTAGCTAATACCAATTACAATATGCTCTAAGCATGATCAAGGAAGCATATTCCTATTCTGTGATAAGAATGACCTCATGGGGAGTTTTGCTGGCATAATTAAGCAAGTATTGTTCTATTCCTTTAGCTTCCCATGTAGTTCTACTTTTAAGTACCCTTTTGCACATTTTAAATTCAAAATTAAGATCAACAGCACACGACCAAGACACTGGTCAGGCCTCAAAAAGAAGGCTGTTTTAAAGCTTTGGTGCATGAAGCCATTTAGGAGCTTCGAATATTTGAAAGTTGCTGGGTAACTGCTGCTAACCACACAGTGAAACACTGCAAAACACAATGCAGTTTTCTAACAGTAAATCCACCTATCAAGTCAACAACCAGGGGGAATTAAGGGGAATATTCAGTGCTGTTCTTTACTGAAGACATCAAACCTTGAAACATTTTGATTAGACTGGGGACCTTACCTCTCTGCTCTAGGTAATTAGTTAATTCTGGATAACAAACATTACAGCTTTGCACAGTAATACTGGATCCATTCTTCAGCAAAACCAAGTGAAATTTTTTGCAAAGGGCTTCAGATTATTCGCAATCTTGTAATCAGGAACATTTCTGTCTTGCTCGAAACTGTTCGTTTCCAATTCTAAAGGCTCTGGAGGGATAATCCTGGCAGAAAACATGTCTATCCATTGCCAAACTCCATTCCTTGGTGATTCCATTGTTCTTCAGCATGTCGGAGGACTGATTTTTTTCTGCTTTTTTGTAGCTGAATTGGACTGTGTGCTCTGCCATAGTTCAGTCTCTGACTTTCTTTCCTTGTCTTGATTCTCATGTTGTTTTGACAATGCTTGTGTGTGTACAGAATCTAACTGGGTATATGTAGCACAAGTTAAAAAGGAAAATACCTGCTGCTAGCAGATTTGGAGCAAAACAGTATTAAAGAGGAGTATCAAATGCATAAAACATTGCCAAGAATCCCTCTTTCTTTTCTGTGGGGGCCCATACCCAAGGCACTAAGCACACATTTTTTTTTTTTTTTTTCCAAAAGAGAAGTTGCCTCTTCCATCTGCTGGGCTTGCGATTCAAACTCCTGTTATACATAACGTGTAGAAACATCAAGCAGTTCTGGGTGTGATTTAGCCAGGACAGCAGCATCCTGTGCAGCTTGATGACGCACCGAGCTACCACTTTCTCGCCTGCTTCACTCCTGGCAAACCATGTTATGTGCAACAAAAACATTATTTCCTCCATCTGCCCACTTTCTTGTCAACACAAATGACTCTGGTAAGAACGGCCTGGTCCTTTGCAAACCAGGCTGCTCTAGAGTGCTCCGATGAAGAGTCCTGGGGACAAACGCTGCCCACGAGCCGGCTGTAGCACGCTGTTACCTCACACCACTAGTCACGGCCTGGCACAGCCTGCAGTCCTGCACACCAGCCAGCCGCGGGGCCCATCCATGGCACTGATGGACAGCACAGGGGTGCAGGGCAGCGCCTCAGCGCGGGGTAAGAGGCCGAGCACGCGCGGCCTTTCCCCCCAGGGCGGCGCCTCGCCCTCCATCTTGCCAAGGGCCGCCCGCCTTTGGGCGGGAAACGCGAGCAGGCAGCGGAGGCGCGCGCAGGCGCACGCGCAGGGCAGCGCCAGAGGAGCACGCATGCGCATACGGGCCGCGCCTCCCGCCGGAGGGGGCGCGGAGGGACGGCGCATGCGCAGCGCTTGTAGGCTCCGTTTTGGCGCGGGCTGCGCCGCCTCCCCCTCCTTGCCCCCGTCGCGTTTCCCTCCTCCGGCGCCGCTCTCGCCGGAAGCCCCGCGGGAAGTCTCGCGAGAGGCGGCGGCGGCGGCGGTCGCGGTGGCGCTGCGTGCTGCTCCGGAGG
>VZSV01000077.1:3542695-3563820 GCA_013398735.1 Nothocercus julius
GCCCCCCGTCTCGCCTTCCGCCGCCTTCTCCTTTGTCCTTTCGCTCCTAGAGCGCATCCAGGGAGAACAAAGCTGGGCTGGAGCAGCCGTGAGCCCTCCCGGCCGCCCTGCGGCTCCTGCAACCGCACATGGAGGCGGGATTCGCCGGCCCGTGCGCCGCTTCGGTGCTCGGCAGCCGCTGGAATTTAAAATATGCGTTTGAAAATGCACCGATTATTGCCCAGGAGGGAGGAAACGGAGCACGCGGGATCCCCAGCGGGGCCGGTCCCGTTAGCGGGGTTGGTAATTGCTGCCCGCCCGGGTGAAGTGTTGTTGGGCTAATTGTTGTGTGCGTGGCCTCTGAGAGGCTCTTAATGCAGAGGGAGAAAAGTAAACGCCTTTTCTCTATAATAATTGCTGCAAAATTAGGTAAGCCTGCAGCTTAGAGCAATACTTCTCACTATATATTTATTTTTAAAGAAGGATTAAGTATATATATTGCATGCATCAGTATTTGTTGCTTGGATGTTTTTAGTGAACTACTAGATTTCTCTGTTTTCCTTCTGCACTTTAGCATCTCTCTTTCATGTTTATTACCAGTTATGAAATGTTTATTGAGCGTATGCATTAGGAAGGCAAATGCACTTTGGAGCATTCTTTATGCAGTTAATTGTAGAATTTTCATGGAAGCTGCTACAAGATTTGCTTGTATAAGCTCAAGTTTTGAACCTTGTTGGCTGGACAGCTTGCACTAAAGTTGTTCAGCAAATAACAGTAACGTAGGCACAATGGAATGAACCAGGAACATTACGGTTGTCAAAGAAATTAATAGTGTTTTGTTTCTGTTTTGTTTTTGTTTTGCTTTTTTTAATCAGCATTCATTCCTCTTTTGGCAGTAAATTATTTTAGGGTCAGAACAGTAAAGGAGGAAGACTTTCAAACCTCTTAAAAATGAGACTCCTGTTCAAGCTTTCATTGTAAGCTTGTGATTAAGTGATATTTTTAGAGATAGCTTCATTGGGCGACACTTACTTTGGTTGTCGGAACTGGCTTCTTGTTATCATGTATGTAATATAGTCTGCTGATTATGTGCGTATAGATTTTTATTTTTCCCCAGCTTATGAGGAAGAGAAATGAATGGCAGTAACTCCTTCACACCACATAATTATACATTCACATGAGTGTCTCATACAGATTGTTGAGTTAAAATATACAGAAAATATATGTAAAGAAGTTAATGTAACTAAGAAATGCCTCTGCTGAAGGGACAGAAGTTAGGTCAAGCTGTTCTCACCCTGCCACCTCTGTGGAGTAGCTAAGGGCACGAATGGGGTGCTCACTCTTTCTCTTCCGTTTGATACGGTTGTAAGTGGCGTGTGTTCAATGGAAGTGCGTTTGTGTGACTGGTTTATTCTTGTACCTTTTCTTTGCATGTTACAGTTAATGTTTGCCTGTTGCAAAATTGGTGTTAAGAATTTTATGGGATACCTGAAAAATTTCTTGGACCCTTCTTTCTTTTAGCCTGCTTTGTTAGTACACTTTGCATTGAATTAGCTAATATGTGTTATTTTTCAGTTTACACTTATATTCTGAAGTTATGCTAAACATTGGATTCAAAATACTGGAGTGCATTTTGGGCATCTTGAGTTTCAAACTGCTTCAGAAAAGCCTGGTGTGTTCTCCGCAATAATCTGTTGGATCTTTCCCACCATCCCACAAATATTTTACTACACTGATCCTTTCCAGAGTGCTCCAAAAAGATGTTTGCTTACATTATTTGGTCATAGGCATCTCTATTGTTATTATTTAGCTTAGCAGATGTTTCTAACATAGGGAGGAAACATATATATTTGTGATATTTTAGGTCTGAAGATTTGCGCCGTGAGTTTGGTCGTTATGGGCCTATAGTTGATGTATACGTTCCACTTGACTTCTACACTCGTCGTCCCAGAGGATTTGCTTATGTTCAATATCCTTTCTTCAGATGGCTGATTAGTGAGGGGTGTTGAAGTTTGAAATTCAAGTTTGTGTAAGAGGTAACAAATCTAAATGAAAAAGCAGTTTACTTTTGTGTTGTATCTAATAAGTGTCTTTCTTGTGTTGTAGACTTTCATTATATTTGAAGATTAACTCCTCTCAATTGTTCTTTGCCTTTTTGCAAAGCGTAAATCAAGTCCAGTAATATAAAAGCTTGCTTGTGTGACTGAAATTGATACTATATAATTTAAATGAAAAATTATCACTGACTCAAAATTTTCTACCATGTTTTTATTATAACTGGTATGTAAGTAAATTGTGCTTAGCAAATTGTGGCTCATTCATTGTTAATTTAAAAATTAAAAAAAAAATGGGAACTGGAATCACTTGATCAAACGCAGATTGTATAAAAATGAGGTGAAGTTCTTTAATATTGTCCCCTAATTTACTCTCCTCTGTTGTTGCCTCAGAATGTAAAGCTGTACAGTAATGGCGACCCCAAAGAGAAAGCATGAAAGAACCTTTAGAGTAGAGTTCAACAATTAAGGCAAGTAGACAAGCCAAAGACCTCTTAAGGATCAGGCTTGAAGAGAAGGGAGAGTTTGGGAAAAGAAAAAATAAAGAAAAGCTGGAAGAAGGACAAGCCATAATGGGAGACAAAGCTTCGCTTTATCTACAAAAGGGGGAAAAGGTTGTTTTTCAAAGTAAAAGATAAAGCCATCTGTCATTTTTGGCCAAGCATCTCATGACAAGTCCTTCTGACAAGCACTTAAAGAGTTAAAGGTCAAGATGAAGTTGAATGGTGGCCAAGATTAAAGGAGTCATACCTGATGTATCCTACAGAATAACAGTTCTTCTTCTGTTTGTCATGTAAGCAGTAATTTGATGAATGATTCTGGTTTAGTCCATTGACAAAACCTGTAATATTTCTCTTGTGGGTGCTATTGTAATTGTGATCTTGAATTAAAATGCATTCGTTCTTGGTTTCTCAAGGTAAATATACCTACAACATGGTAGTTTATTTTCTGCATAGATGATGCTGGTGATGGACTGAGTTGCTCTAAGAAAGGCAATTTGTTCTTTCAAGTTCCACACACGGAAGAAAGTGTGGGAATTACAGTAGCGGTCCATCTCAGGCATTAAAATTGGCAAAGACTGTGCTCCTGAACCTCTGACTGATAGTGTAGTATTTTTAGTGTATGGTTTTATCACGGAAAGACTGTTGATAGTCCATATATGTGTCCTTTGCATCCCATAATTTAAATATTTAAAATTAGCGGCTGAAAAAGAAAGCCTTATCCCAATTTAAATTAATAGAAATATATAGTTTTTCCTTTTGGTATGCCTTAAGTATTTTAAGAACTATGATTTCTTTTTCTTGTAGTGTAAATATAGTGCAGAGAACTGAATCACCATTAATAATTAACTTATTTGGAAAATATGCATTTCTTATTTAAGTACAAGTGGGGGAAGAAGAAACTTGGGTGCTGCATAGCAATAGCTTGGTTGTGGATAAGTTCATGGTCATAGCATTAGATTTGAATTTTACTACATTATAGGAATTCTCAGCTGGGAGCAATAAAAGTTGCTCGCATTTTCTGTAGCATGCCCAAAACAAGAAAAAGTAAAATTAGAAAATAAATGATTTAGAATAACAACTTTGTTAATTGCTCAAATTCCCAAGTACCTTAACACTCACCACATTTGAAGATGTCCGTGATGCAGAAGATGCTCTCCATAATTTGGACCGAAAGTGGATTTGTGGTCGGCAAATAGAAATCCAGTTTGCACAGGGGGATCGGAAGAGTAAGTGCTTGCATATACTTCATTGGATTATGATTTTAACCTTAATATTTAGTGCTAGGCAACATTGCACAAGTTATAAATTGCTGTGCTTTTTTTCTTGCTTGTACATAAATAGCATGTAGATATTTTGCCTTTTATCTAATAGCTATTAATGTTTCTTGTTGTAATTAGATAACTGTGTACAGTGGTTGCTTGCTACAGTGTATTAACTGAAAATATTATTTAAGAGCTTTCTGTGCAGTTTTATCAAGCTTTCTTGCAGGAACAGACTGATGAAAATTCTCCCTTCAAAGTGTGTAGCTCACTCAGTTTAATGTATTGCAACGCTTGTTATGTTGCTGTGTGTTAGTGGTTCTGTGTGCTATGCCAGGCCGCTTTCCAGGACTGAGGTAACATCTTCAGCTTCATTTTCGTATAGTTTCGGTTAAAAATAAATTTTAGAATATATCAGTCTGCTCTGGAACAGAATTCTTGTTTTTGATCAGGTAGTTGTAAAGAAGTAATTGCTTACATAATTAGCACCATGAGCAATAATGTTGCTTCGGGTACAAACCAAGCATAGATGTGTCAGTCTGGAACAGTGTAGTTTGCTTAGTCCTGTATTCCAGCACGTGACTGGCTTCAAATATTCTAAGTTGAAAAAAATGCTGCTTTTCATTAAATATGCATATGCAATGTGAGTGCCTCAAAGATTTTTCAGTTAAAGTTGTCAGAGAAACAGCCCAAGTGTTTTTCCTGAAAAGTGCACATTTAGTTTTTCTGAAGTTAGTGGAAATCCCATGTTCTGCAGGACAAACTTCTGTCCCATATATGTAAACATTGGGGTTTCTGTTCTGTTTCTGAACAGAAATTAATTAGAACTAACTCAGGGATGTCAACAGCAGCACTTAGTACTTAAAATTGTAGCCACCAGCTGCAACAGATTCACTTGGTAGGGCAAAACATGTTTAAAATACACTGAAATGCCATTTTTGGGTTTAAATTAGGATTGGATTTAATAAATGGGAGAGAAAGTTGTGCTGCTTTGATGCTTTGAGTAAATATAACAGAAGGCACCTACGTTCATTTTCACTAATTATTTAAATAACTAAACCACAAAGTGAATGTGCGTTGCTGTACTTCTAGGCAGTGGCTTTCACTTTTTTGTTTTTAGAGTACAACTTTTTTGCTTTTCATGAAATCAGTTTTGTTACGTCTTCTATGTAAACTTTCCATGTAGGCAAAAAGGATTGTAGGGAGAAGACAATCTTTTAATGATCAAGACAATCTTTTAATCAGTGTAATGAGTGATACTGCATAGTCAGAAAAATGGGAGCTTGTTTAATTGTTGGTTAGCTGCCCCTTTTTAGGTGAATGAAGACATTTTCAACAGTGTTGGCAGGTATGAATTACTAACCTGGCCAGTCCCACCAGATCAGAGCTTCGAGGTGGGCTGAAATCACTGCAGCCAGTTTTTTGGGTGTGGGTGTTTTTTTGTTGTTGTTCTTTTTGGCATGAACAGTTCTGACAGGACTGCATCGAGTTTTGTCCAGTGGTTAAACCAGCAAAATATCGGTGGCATTCAGCACTCTTGTGTCTTTTTCTGTCTTTTTCATAAACATCTTGCCTAAAATCACGAATTAGGCTTTCTGATGAATATGTAAATAGCATTAGTAACATTACAAAAGGGAAAATAGAGACTTTGTATGGTTGTTGTTGTTGTTTTGAACTTAAAATGTTTAAAACTGCTATTTTTCTACAGCACCCAATCAAATGAAAGCCAAGGAAGGGAGAAACCTATACAGTTCTTCTCGTTACGATGACTATGACAGATACAGGCGATCTAGAAGTCGGAGTTATGAAAGGAGACGGTCTAGAAGTCGTTCTTTTGATTACAGCTATAGAAGATCGTATAGTCCTAGAAAGTAAGTGTAATGTGTTTGGCTTCAACTGCACAGCAGTCTGTTTGAAAAGAAACACCATTTACAAATTAGTTCTTAACATTTTGCATATTCTTCTTCTAAACTTGCTTTGTAGTCATTTGTGGGAATTGTGTTGCTTGCATGCTTCATCAAAACAAATATTGATTGAAATGATTCTCTGCTTCATTGGTGAATAACTAAAAGCAAATGCACATCTCTAATTTATTAATCATCTGTATAAATACATAGGTATTTGTCACTGTTTACTTTTTCTGATATACCTTTTTAGCAGTAGACCTACTGGAAGACCTCGGCGTAGCAGAAGCCATTCGGACAATGATAGGTAAAATACTTTTTACATCATTTAAATCTAAACTAGTTCACTATATTCCTTTAACTGTAGGCTTAAAAGTTTCTCCGGGTAAACAATTTTTAATGTACTAGATGTCTAAGAATAGTGTTTTTACATTCAAATCTCCTCTCTCCCCTTTATTCTGATAGGTTCAAACACCGCAATCGATCTTTTTCAAGATCTAAGTCCAATTCAAGATCACGATCCAAGTCACAGCCCAAGAAAGAAATGAAGGCTAAATCACGGTCTAGGTCTGCATCTCACACCAAATCTAGAGGCACCTCTAAAACAGATTCTAAAACACACTATAAGTCCAGCTCAAGATATGAAAAGGAATCGAGAAAAAAAGAACCAGCTAGATCCAAATCACAGTCAAGATCACATTCTAGATCTAGGTCAAAATCCAGATCAAGGTCATGGACTAGTCCCAAGTCCAGTGGCCACTAACAGTGTATCCATGTTGTTTTTAGGCATGTAACATTCATTTACACACAGTTCAGTTTACTTAAATTATCAGGAATATGATGTTGCAACAGTACTTTAAAAAAAAAATAAAATCAGTTTTCCCTGTAGCCAACAATGGTTATAATCAAAACAGTGTCGAGAAGCCACTGAGAGAGAGAGAGAGAGGGAGAGAGAGTGAGTTAGAATGTCCACTTGGTTAAATGTCATGGGCAGCTACCGATTTGATTGTGGTGTCTCTATGTATATTTTTGTAAAGACTTGCATTTTTAATGCTTCAATATTGGTGATGACTTGATTGATCGTAATTTGCAACATTGTCCTATTGAAAATGTCATGCCCGCAGAGAAACTGGTACTAGCTCATGCCGAACGGTTAAACCAACTGTTTAACTTGTTCTTTAATACTAAACTTTGTGATAAGATGGAAAACCGGAGAGCTGTAGAGCAACACTGACTGCCAGGCCGTGCGGACCGGCAGTTACGTTTCGCGTGTTGGAAGGCAGGTTTCTGTGCTTTCCGTGCCCGCCGCCCACGCGGGTTGCCAAAGGGAGCTCTGCAGAGAGTGCTGAGATTTCTCTTTAACGCTGCCGTCTGCAGAGGTGGTGCTCAGGCGTAGCCTACCCGGGAGAGAGTTAGTCCTGAAGCTTGTTCAGGGCCTGGGCAGTGTCCTGACGTGTTAGGATGGAGGCCTCGGGGCTTTTTACCTGGCTGCTAATACTAAACGTTTGTGTGAGGCGGGGGGGGGGAACCTTGAAATGGAAAATTAAGTTCAGATTTCAGCAAATGACAGAGCAACTGCGTATTAGGTTGTGTGTACATTTTATGCAGTTTTTGTATCTATTCTAAATTTTAGTGAGCAGTTAACCATAAAATTGCTTAGTTTTCCTGCTGTTAGATACAAGTAGATTGTTTCGAGTTGTGTGTGTACAGTATATAAGAACTAAACTCTTATACCAATGACTCCTGTGGTTAGTTGGTGTATTCATAGGTATAAAAATGTAGCCATCTCTCTTCTTGAGTAAAAAAGGCTTGCTTTTCACATCAAGAAGTATTTAGTCGAGCAAGTCTGAATCACTTTTTCCTCAGAATGGATAGTGGTTTAGTACAAGATTTCGTTTTACTTGAGAACAAATGTTTCGAGTTGGATATGAACAAGAGCTGCATCTCTAGCTATTTAGTTTATCACTAATACAGTATATTTAGTAAATTGAATGTGAAAAATAACAAAACCAGTGTGTAATCTTACAAGTATTTCTCTAGAAGGCAAGATACTTTGTTATCAAAACGGCTTTGGCATTGTTTTTTTTCTATTTCCCTTCAAAAGCCAGCATCACACACTTAGTGTTCTTTGCTGTCTGTGTAGTAGCACACAAGACATTTGTTTAAAAACTTTCTTTTTAGAGAAATGTTTTAGGTTTTGATTTTAATGTTTTCCGCAGGGCCTTTGAAGAACTGCAGATGGCTTTTAAATACTGGCAATGGAACGTGCTTAGGGAGTTGATTCTAGAACCTTTGTATATTTGATAGTATTTCTAACTTTTTCTTTACTGTTTGCAGTTAATGTTCATGTTCTGCTATGCAATCATTTATATGCACGTTCCTTTAATTTTGTAGACTTTCCTGGATGTATAGTTTAAAAACAACAAAAAGTCTATTTAAAACTGTAGCAGTAGCGTGCAGCTCTAGCAGAGGAAAGTTGTGGGATTAAACTTTGTATTTCCTTTCTTATAGAGGCTTCTAAAAAGGTATTTTTATATGTTCTTTTTAACAAATATTGTGTACTACCTTTAAAACATCAATGTTTTGATCAAAATAACTAAAGACCCAGCTTATTTTCTGCTTGCTGTAAATTTAGCAAACATGCTGTAATAAAAAAATGAAGGAAATACTGATCCACTGGAATTATTGTAGCTTTAGAATTTGACTCCAGAGAATTGCTAGGAGCAGAGCTATGCATCCCTTGTGGAGTAAAATCTTTACTATGGTATTTCAGTAATGTCAGGAATTTGTTTATTGTTTGACATCTGAGTAAATATCATTTCCTATTTCTAAGAGGGGTACTAGACAAAATAAGACTTGACAAGCAAATGTTTTAAAACATTGAAATTTCTCTTCCATTAACTTTTGTTATTGCTGGATGGACTTCCCTATGGTTATAATTTAGTTATTGCTGGCTAGGTTACAAACTGCAATTAAAGATTCATATAGAAGCTAATTTCCAGGTGATAGCTCCTGGTTCTACATTTGCTTTATCCAAAGCTGCACCACCAGTGGTTCTCCAGCAGGTTGTAAATGGTTTGGGGTGCTCAAGAATTTGAGCTGCCTCCTGGCACTAGTGGTACATAGAACTTGTTCTTTTTATGCCACTGAATGAGAGCACTGAAGAGCACTTAAATACTTAGGAAGTATAAGACTGGATTTATCAAAGCTGAACTATGATTGTCTGGTAGTTGATTTCCCTAAAAATGGTTTGTAACGGCCAAAAAAAACTCCTGTTTTTCAGCCTCTTTAAATTACAGAGGTTCAAAGCCAGGTGCTCCACCTGACTGTGTCTTGGGATAATGTGAGTCCAGAGCTGGTGTGTTTTGGTGAGCAGCCTGCCAAGGATTGCTGTGATTAATAATCACATTTTAGTCCAGCCAGAATTAGAGCTGGTTGGGTGGGGAGGAGGGAAGAGGGCAGCGTGTCCAGGCTGAGATTCGAACTTCTGCCTGCAGCCTAATAGTAACATACCTTAACTATTTTGTCATCGTGTCCTTATATTGTGTGCCTCAGAATTTATGTATAGCACAGTTTAAATTTTTTGTTTTGAAAATCCAATTCATTGCAAGTATAATGTAGTATCTGACAGTTCTGATGGTTCTTTCTTTCTCTCCCAGAGGTAGGACTAAACTTTGACTTGACTTGTGTATATGAACAAGCCAGAAAAGCCGAACACAAACCCACGATGTTTCAAGAGTGCATGAATAAAGATGTTGTCCTAGTTCTTGCTCCCATGGAAAAATTGTGAAGAAGCTGTTCTGTGGGCCTTTCAGTTGGGGACGAGTTAGCAGGATGTGGCCAAAAGGGCAGGGAATGTTTATGCATTCATGCAAGTCCAGCCACAGCCCATCTAGATAACATCTCCCTCCCTTGATGCAGGTGTCCTATTCCTGCTCTAAAAAAAGCAGTAGCCTGTCTTGTGCAAGCTACCCGCAGGTTATGCACAGCTGGAATGCAAGAACATACGCAGGCTACAAAACATCATGTATAGGCATCTTTCTTTTGGAGTCTCAAGACTGGTGGGAATTACTTTTTTTTTTTTTTTTTTTTCCCTCTGTGGTAAACTAGATTTTGTCATTCCTGCAAATTCTGTAGAATTGAAGTAGTGTGTATAAACTCTGCTGAAACTAATGGCTGTGCTCCAAAGTATCTGCAGCATAATGACTGATCTCAGCAGTAACAGAAGGCTCTATTGGAACTTCCTTTTTCACCAAAAGTCTGTGCACCCAACTGACAATTTTACTTAAAAATCTTAGTGTTTCAGTAGCTGGGTGTTTAAATTAGGGACAATGATAGACTGGTCTCTGAAAGCTAAATGTTATCTTTTCTATGTCTTCTAAAGATGTTTAAATGTATCCTATAATGGCTTTATTCAAAGTGAAAGTTTTCAATTTAAATGTTATTTTGACCTCTGCTCCTAGAAAGAGCTTTTTCTTTTTCTCTAAATGTTTAGTCTGGGGTAACAACTTGAAAACTGTTCAGAGAAGGGTAATTGGATTAAAAAATACATTTGCAGCACTGCTACATGATTTTTGGCAGGGATGTTGCAGATAACATTTTGAAGTACAAAAGAATAGATTTGCACCTTTTTAGGACATAATCGCCCATTAGTAATTGCTGGTTTTCTCCATTTATCTTGTAACTTGCTTAAGAAGTCTGTAGTCCATTGCTATAATACTTGTCTAAAGATGCTCTTACTGATGAGACTATTATAGGAAGGGAAGACTATGTACCCTGTAGTGTGTTTGATCAAAAGATGCTAATGTTTTATTCATACGCTTCCTTTCTTCTTGAGTTTTGTGTTCCATCTGTGCAAATAACCCTGTGAATTGGGAATAAAATGTACAAGTTTTGACTATACCTTGAGAGCACCTTCTGACTTAATTAACACAGCTGGTCACCAAACACTGAACTATGCAAGGGAGCTTCCTGTAAGTGCAGAGCACTTGAGCCAAGAGCGCAATCACAACTGGACTCTGCAAACTGCACTTGCCTCTCTTTAAAGTAGCTTGTTCAGCTTTCCCGGGCAGAGCCTGCCTCTCCCTGTAACCCCTTTTTTGGTGCAGCACAAGACTCTAAAATGACTGGTGTTACCCCAATCACTTGGCGAGACAGAAGTGAGAGGGGGGCTGAGGAAGAAAGCTGCTGTGTTAAGTTCCAGCTTGCCTGCGTTCCCAGCCAGTACCACCTCCACAACACTCACCTACTCTCAGCAGGCTGCTGCTCCTTGTGCTTACAACCTCAAGCAGGCACCGTGACAGGATAATGACATGAATGGGCCATGAAGCACCTTCATCAGCCTTCTCAAGTGTCAGTGCTTTGCTGAAGGCTGGGCTAGCAGGGGGCTTGTTATGCCCTTTACACCATCTAACCCCAGAGGCTCAAATCAATGGGGAAATTTTAAAAGAATGGGGCTAAAGGGGGAAGTGGAAGAACCTTCATGTTCTCTTCAGCATAGACATGCCCAAGTTAAATACTCCTTGTGAAGGCTCCAGTCCAACCTACCTCCTTGAGGCAAAGCACTTTCAAGGGGGTCAGAATCCTTTTACTGCTATGAACTACTAAAAGCCACAGCTTTGAGAAGTCATTTAGGCCAAGGTCTGGCAATGCTTAAACTGTACCTGATAATGTAAAGTCCTGGAAATATTTTAAATGCATGAGGTGTACTGGTGTGGACAGTGTGGGGACTTCAGTCTTTTAGAACAAGATACACAGGCTTCAATGAGGCAGGTTACATGGGTGGGAGCAGAAGTATTGTCACTTCCACTGCATAACACTTCAACCGAGCCCAAAAATCCTGCATACAGAACCTAGTTACAACGCTGGATTTGTAACAGCAGAAACATGCTGCCCTCTTAGAGTAAATAAGAATAGTTTAGGGGGAGAAAATTTGATTTATTCAATTTATGTTTCCAATTTTTACATATGAAGTTAGTAGTTCACATTCTGAAATTGAGTTTACACAGGTGGGATATAGCTCAACACTGGTGAAAATCTAGGTCAAAAACATTTTGAAGACTGCCAATTCTATCTCATTTGAAACAAATTATTTGTAAACATTCAACCAGCTGCAAACATGTTCTGAATGTATAGGAAGAACACATTCTAAAACCTTTCACAATTATAAAAATCTCATTGTGAAGTTAACTGTTTTGTTATTATCTACTCTCAGATTCTGTTAATCACTGGCCCTTGTTTCTACCAGGATCAAATGCATTGTGGCAACACTGAAACCTACCCCTTGACTGTTAGGAACTTGTTTTTCATTTCACCACTACAGTTGCTGGTGACTGGTAAAGCCTGGACAGAAGAGCACTGAAGCAGGGACAGGTTTCAGAAATGAAAACACTGTCAAAACAGCTCAGTTTTGATCAACTTCCTAATCATAGCACTTTACATTTCTTAGGAAAGACCCAATCATTTAACATGCATCTCTCCTATATATTCAGGACATGAGCACCATAGAGTGGAGCTTTTTTTTGTTTGTTTTTAAAAAAAATCTAAATATGCCTCTTTTGCACTGAGTTTACTTTAAGAAAGGAGCCTATGAAGAAAAATGTGCATATTCACTGTACGTTAAGTGCAAGGGCACAGTCACAAGTGTGCTTTTAGGTTTTTTTTTTTTTTTTTTTCTTTAAACAAAATACTTTTTTTTAAATCAGGCCATGTACTCAGCATGGTCATCTTACATTCAGCAGTTTTGTACTAAAAATACTTTTGTGCAGGAAAGCCCAGCATAAATTTACATATGCTACAAAGTTTTACAGTTATTTACATGGCTCTTTCTTCCCTATCTATGAAAACATTTTATACCTGCCACAAGCTACAAGTAATTTAAAACATTACAGGATAACCAATTTAAGACTATCCTAAGTAACTCTACTCCATTTTTTTTCCTCCACAATTACAAAAATTGATATAAAAAAGAATTTTAAAACTCATCAGTGCAATTAAAATACAAGGATGTAAGTTTTTGGCAGTCACCTGGCAATGTAAAATATGTCATTAGTTGGCACAGTTTGACCGAGATTCCAATTAATTTTCTAGAGTTGAATAAAGACCAAAATATTAACTTGCCTGATGTGTTCTTCTATGTGTGCAAGAATAAGCAGGGAATCAATTTAGCTGCAGGCCTGAATGCTTGTCCAGTGTAAAGAGTGCGAAATAAAAGCTCAGGGGTATAAAAGAGAGAGAAAAAAAAAAAAAAATCCTACAAGTGCCACTAGGCAGGTCTAAGGAAGTCTGCTAGGAAAGTCTGCTCTGCAGAGCCTTTATACAAGTAGCAAATTTGACACAAGTTTGAAAGACAAAATAACTGCCTAAAGCTCTCAGTGTTATTTTTCCCCAGTTAATGCTGCATTCAGTTAAGCTGTTTTTCTAATACCATTCCTAATAGCATACTAGGAAATAGTCACAATTTCAATTCTGAAACAGTCCCAATCTGTCACAGTAAATGGAAGAATTGGCAACTTGCTCAGAATTGAAATTCACTACAGACAAAATATTTGTTTTTCACAGTGAAATGCACACAGCACAGTGAGGTGAAGCACTGGAGGGGTATGTAAACTATCCCCGTTCCCCTTCCAGCTGCCCAACTATGTGCAGCAGAACTAGTTCCATATACCTGTATATCTGGAGTTATGGATGCCTATTCTCAAATTTGAAACCCTGTAAATTTAAATAACTAAAAATATGGAAAGTTACATCTCAAGCCTGGACTTTAAGTAATGTTTTAAGCTGAAATGTCATTATTTCTTTATCAGAAGGTTTAAAAGAAACGGGTACCCAGTGGCTTGGAGGCTTAGGAAGAACACTTGGTGAGGGTGGCTCACTAAATTTTGCACCAGCATAGTTCTGATTGGTTTGAGGTGTGAAAAACAAGTTGGAACTTGATAAATTAGGACTCCAATTTTGATTATTGGGGAAATGAACATTGTTCTTTCCCCCTTTCTGCATGGCCTGCCACACAGCAGGTGATGAGTTGCATCCATGTCCCCTTTCTTTCTTCATATAGGTCATCTTCATCTGAGAGTTCTGATCTTTATTCTTCTGCCTGTTTTTAAGTTGTTGATGGTTCTTGGTGGTATTTCTAGCTTGTGGAACTGGAATGTTGAACCTTTCTCCACCACCCATCTTCAACTTAAGTGTCACCTATAAAACAGAATGACAAAGTGAAGCTTGGAAAGCATGAGACTTTCAAACATGTTTTAAGCGTTTTTTTTTTTTTTTTTTTTTAAAGATTCCAGGGAGTTGAAATCAATCCATATCAAAATCAAATAGATTTTTTTTTTCCTCTCCATTGGCAGAAGAGTCTTCAGTCATACAGACTCAAGAACTTAGCTGACAAAGTCATGAGAACTGAATTATAGTGAACTTAAAAAATGTCTTGTCTGTTCAGTGTAAACACAGAGGGCAACTCAGATGAGCTTAAGGCTGTAGCAACATCCTACCCAGCCAACATCCCAAGCCACAGGCAGCTAGTATCGAAGCAACACTAACCCCACATTTGAGGTAGAGGTGAAGAAACAGTGAAGCTAAGTTAAAAACACTCAATGGTACAAGAATCTAGAAGGGAATTTTAGGTGAGAACAGCCAAGAACTTGCCAGTGAGAGCATATCCTATAGATAAGGGAGGATATGGACTGTATCATGGCTCAGCAATGGCTCATTGGCCAATCTGTCCTTCAGTGACAGTACCCGATGGCCCTTTGCAACAGTTGCACCTTGTCTGCCTTTAGGAAAAGCTAACCCTGGAAATAGCTGCTACCACCACTTCCTTTCTCCTCAAGAAAAAAGCACGTTAAAGACATTGCTCAAATGCAGTGCCAGATTCAAGTTGTTAGTATCTAATCCTGAAAGCATATTCAGCCTATGATACGCCTAGAGATCTGGGCAAGCTCTTCAACCAATAAAGCCACTCCCCAGCCTCACAGAACTGCTCAGCAGAATGGCAGAGCGAGCTTCCTGGGTAAGGCCAACAACAACACAGAATAGTCCTAATATTCCTAGCATGGAGCTGTAGAGCTGATCACAGCAAGGGAGGGACAAAACCCACTTCCCAAACAGCTGTTTCCAGAGGGAAAGGGAGTGGGGGGCACATGCACTAGTGGCACATACAGCTAGACTTATGCGCACTTCAGGAAGAGAGATGCCCTCAAAATATGAGAGGAACTGAAAACAATCTCAAATGAAAAGCAACCGTTTATAATCTGACTTCTAAACTACGGAACCAGATATTAAAACACTCTGTTTGATCCTTTCACGTCAGTTCTCTCATAGTACATTATTCCCCATTTACCTTTCGGCTGTCTTCTCGGATTCCACACTTTCCAAATCCTGTCCTCTTTCTTGCTTCCAAGCCTGGAAAAGTAGGTGCTGCCTTTTGCTGGACTCCTTCCTTTGGCTAGGAATAGAAGTTTTCATGGGCTGATCTGCTGTGTTCAGCCAGGTAGCCGAGCCCAACATCGGATTCTCGGCACAGAGGTTCCAAGGGAGAAGTCTCAACTGGATAAATTAGAGAAGTCTGAATTCAAATAATGAACACACAACTGTTTCTCTTTTCTTTTTTTTTTTTTTTTTTTTTTTTTTTTTAAGATGAAGAGTCACATGATCTCTAAGCCCAAGTCAGATGTATTTCTCTATTAAAAAAAGGCGATATACTTAAAACATATCTTTAATATGATACAAGCATTTTTATCTACATGAGCTTCACCGTTATACTTAGTATTTCCATAAATGCATTTTCATCTTGGTATACATCTTATACAAAGAAATAAACAAATATTTTGGTTAAGCAGGAACGAGCGCAACCTTAACCAATCTTTCAAAGAGAAGCAAAAACGACGACAAAACAAACAAAAAACAACCAAAAGAACATAAATACACTTTGGGGTGAAGTACGAGAAACCTGGTGTCTCAGTGTTTCACTGGGAGCAGAAACCCTCCTCCGAAGCTGTCCCTCGGGAACTCACCACCCAACTCGGTGGGACCAGCACCGCATACTGCTAAACTTAGCTGGCCCTAAGCCCCCCAACATTTCCCATCGCACCCTCGAAGCCTCTTCCAACCACTCCCATTTCAAAACAAAGCAATTCCTGACCAGCTCTTAAAAGAGTTTCCTGTTTAACCCTCGCTTATGCTCTCCCGAAGTCTTTTTCAAGGCGCTCTAACCTACTGACCTCCCCAGCAAACTGCGTCACTCCGTACCACCGGCACCTCCAAGTGTCCCCCTTTCCCAAAACCTCCAAGCTTTCGCCTCTCTCTTCCCGCCTCCCCGACCCGCTGGGCCGGACAATCCCTGGCGCCGCTTCCCCAACAATGGAGGAGCTCGGCGAGCACAACATGGCGGCGACGCCCTGCCCTTCCCACAGCGCTCTTCTCTTACCGACTTCTGTCCGTCTCGTCGGCTCTCAAGCACAGACACACAGGGGCCTTTAGGAGCCGAGCCCGCTGCTCCTCCGCCGTCACTCTTCGGCCCCCACCCCCCCCTCCCCCGCAAAGCGCACTCCAACTCTCTCCACCAACTCCTGCCGCTACTCCTCTATCTCCCACACAAAATGGCGGCCGCGGAACTACGCCGTATAATGCCGTCACCCTCCTCCCCCTTCCCCAGGCCTTCCCGCTCCAACCAATAGGAGAGCGCTGCCTGCCTCCTGCGGCCAATGAGGAGCAAGCCCCGCCTGTTGCTGGGAAGCCAAGGCAGGCGCCGTGGGCGGGCGGAGCCCTGGTTTGAATCGCCTCAGCGAAGAGCAGGTCGGGAGGGGCAGCGGGGCCGTTGCCTTCCCCTTTTGTTCGCCTGTTTTATCCCCTTTACAAAGTTAAGGGCTTAAAATAACGCGTGCGAATTTCATCACCCATTTCAAGTCACTGCTGGTATCTTCAGTTCGCAGAAAACGTCCTCTTAAGATTTGGCAAGCCCATAACCTCCCCCACGCCCTGCCACCTTCATTCTTTCATTTTACAAAGTATTTAAAGATTTCAGAGGAATTTTTAGTGCCAAAACAAAGCAAAGTTTCAAGGGAAAGTATTCACGATTTAAAATGCTGCTGTGCTGTGGGAATGGATTCCAAAAAAAGCTAAAAAGAAAGTGTCAGAGGCTTGTGTTAACTTTCACAGGGTCATTCCTGCCACCTCAGGGCATCATTTATACAGAAACAACAAAATTTGGGACCTTTACTGTGTATCTAGGAAAACTACACTAGTGTGAAACCCCAGCACTGCATGAGCAAGCCTCTCCATACAGTCACCTGCAGGCACTGGAAGTACCCAAAACAGAACAGAAAATGATACCAATTTCAAGGGGAACGGGGCTTTCAGCTTCGTTGATTTCAGGGGAAAAAAAAAAAGTACACAAAAGTAAGAGACTGGGGCACCAGAGCACGGAGTGGGAGGAGACTCCTTTGTGCTCTGCTTCGCTCAACTTCCTCTTTTAGCTGTAAGATACTTTAAAATGCTGCTGGTTTCTTAATGCTGAGCGCCTGGTGGGACAGGGGACACTGACTTACCTCAGTCCTTGGGCAGAAATGGAACACGGATGCGCTCCCCAGGGAGACACCTGGTCTAAGGAGTATTTCATAACGCAATGCATCATTAAAGAAAAGCTATATTCTATTTTAATATACACGATGTGTTGACACAACCAAGCTGAGGCCTTTGTTCGTGCTCTTTATTGCATGTTTGCAGGAACCAAATGGAGATTAAATTTGTTTTCCTCCCTTTGCTGTGTGTTTCTTGATATTTAATGTTATGTCTGATATTCTTTGAGTGACTTTCATTTAAGCAGAAGGCCTCAGTAGCAGTATCTGCTGTAACCAAACACGTAAGCCTTGAGAGTTCACTAATGATCTCAAACAACTCTCCTGTTACACATACCAGATGGTTTTCACTTTCGTTACATCTTGTGTGTTTTTATCTGCTGAAGTATCTCCTCATCTCATAATGTGTGTTTAAATCAGGGCACATCACCGAAGCTTGGAAATAACATTTTACTGGCTGCAAATGGGCACTTGTGCAGGGAACAGAACAGTCAGGTACTTTTCATTTCAGCCCAAGGATGACACAAGGTCTGGCTGTTTTTCCACATTATCTCTTAGATACTTCAGAAGACATCTTGTCCCTTTCGGGATTGGTTTTGGGGTCAGGCTGACACAATTGGCCAGAGGCACAAGGGAGCAGGAGGCCTCAGAGAGAAACCAATCCTACACTCGTGCAAAAACTATTTCAGGGAAACACACTGGGAATCCAGCTGAATACTACAAGAGTTGTATAATTCATTCAGTTTAAGGAGGAACTCAAGGGGTACTTTTAAATCAAACCAAAGGATCTAACTTTCACACTGCAGTATCTGAAGACTTGGGTAACTTCCCTCGCCTGCACTAGAGCAAGAGAGGATAAAGTCCCTAGGGCTGCTGTAACCCAAATAGGTACAGAAACACCTTGTGTGTCTGAACATCCCAGATGGCATCCGCTAAATCCAGGTCCCAGGTAACTGTGATTTCTTATTATGGAGATCTAGGATCTATTCTAAAGATACTCCATTCCCTCAAATACTGACTTTAAATCCACACTCTGTTTTAATGGCCTCAGCACCAGACTTCCTGCTCTAAAGGACATGGCAGGAGAGTCACCTCAATTACTCATGGGCTGCTGGCTGCAGCCTGGGACGTGGTGACACATGAGCCACATCCAGAATCATTTGTGCAGCCACTCACCAGCCACGTGGGCTGGGACGGTGTCCTCACCTGTGCCGCAGGACTGCAGAACCACGGGCCTGGCTTCCTATCACCGCGTGACTCCCCGCTGCAGACAGACTCCTTGACCCCATCTCCACCCTGCCTTCACTACCTGCTCTTAAAATTTATTTTGCAAATGCTTTTTGTTGCGCAAGCGTCTGCTCTGTCATCGCTACTCTGCTTCCTCCGGGTGAGCAAAGGCTGACTGCAAGAACAACCAAGTTTCCCGATGTTCCTAGTGAGACACATTCTTAGGCTGGGTCTACCTTCCTCAAATCCTCCTCCCTCAGCCCTCCAATGTGCTTCTGCTGCCACAGCAACTGCAACCCCACAGGGTCTGCATCTTCAGTAACTCCGTGCCCTCTCAAAGCAGGTCTAACCAGCAGCTCTTAATAGTGGCCACCCAGGGAAGCCAACTCTGTCTGTGCTGACATTGCAAGAGCCAATAACAGGCCCAGAAGTTCTAGTGAAGACAAAGTCCCCAGGGACTCATTAGCCCCAAACGGAAGTGCCTCCAGCCGAGATCAACAGATCTACCCACACACACATTTGTGCCAGGACAGAAGCTCAAGGGAAAAGCCTCCCGATAGCTGCTGCAGGAAGCAACCTGGGCAGGTGATTCACTGGTTAAATCAACACTGAACTATTGCCCCAGTTTTACTCCATAGGTGACAAGTTTCTGGTGACCCTTGGGTTTTAAAGGGGCATAAAGAGTAAACACACTTGGCATGACAAAGATTCCCACGACTTGCTTCAAGTTACATGATACCATCTGAGCCAAATATTAACTAGGGTAACAATAATCTAACCAAGTTTTCCCTGTGTGGGAAACATGTTGATTTTGTACATTCTTAAAAGAAAAATCAACATGAGTGTTAAATATACAGTAACAGAATAGACTTTATTCTATTTGGCAAAGGAGTTCAGGTTCTCAGGTTAAATGAGGAACTCAGTAAAGCTTAGGAAATGCACAGAAAGTGGTACACAGGATCTAGCTGGGCATCTAAATCTCCCCTGAATAAACACAGAGAAGCAGCACAACACATCAAACACCTCAGCATTTCAAGGGAAAATTATATTAACTAATTGCTTAAATAAAGGTCCTTACAAATTTGTTTTTAATGAAATCAGAGGCAGGATACCTAAAGATAATTCACATCCCTGGCTTGGATACCGCATTATCTCCAGAGTAAGAGATTCCTCCTCCAGACTGCTAAAACCAGACACATGCTCAGCAGTATCTCTGAGGACTTATCTCCGTTGCTGAGGTGTGACTGCACCATGTATAACTGTATATACACATATATACATACATAGCCCAGCAACAGTGAAGAAAATATGGAAATACAAAGCTCATTTAAGGGCAGTTATGGAAGCCATGAGCCTGAGGGTTCAGGAGAGATCACAGAGTCCACGATGCAGCAGTTTCACTATAACTGGAATCTGAACTTGGTAAATAAAAGCACATCCAGGCATGACTCCTGCGTCACACCCCTCAGGCTCACCTGTTTAAACAGCTCCCTGTTCAAATCCCCAGCAGCTCTGAGTCACCAATGCCCATAAGAGCCTTCGGCCCATTTAAGTCAATATGCTCAATTCACAACTTATCAGCAGAGAAAACATTTCCACCCTCAACACACCTCAGTACACAGGAACAAGCAGAAGGGGTTCTCCAGCCGGCCTCCTTACCCAGGACTTTACAAGCTAAGGAGGCAAATAAGCTGCTCCTGCTCGTGGCTGTCATGAGCATCTCCCCACACGCAGGCTCTGCTCAGCCCTTCTGGCTTAGCGAGACCCGGGAAGGCACTAGCTGCACAGCAAGGAACAAAAACTGCTACCAAAACTGCCCTAAAGAGCTTAGTGTAGTCTTATCCTATTAAGTAGCATCTATTTAACAGTTCAAATGTGCTTGAGTGTACTTCTAATGTAAGGACCATAAAATCAGGTGCAGTGAATTCAGGCCTCTCCACCCAACCAGGAGAGAAGCTCTTTAAAGCTTCTAGGCAAGTGCAGTCTCCCCAGGGCTCTCTTTCAGCAGAGCTGTTTCCTCAGTTTCTTGGGGTCATGGGTTGATTTAATTTCTGCTAAGCAACAACAGGCAAAAATGCAAAAGAGAAAGGACCTGACCTTTATGGGAATGCAATGCTGGTTATTGATCCCAGCTGCTGGTACTGAGCATGGGGATTTTCCAGAGCAGGGCTTTTCATAGGCTTGTTAGCCACAGCTGATGCCAAGGGAGTCTTACATGCAGCCTAGCTGGGAACAAAAAGCCCTTAGATTATAAAAGTCAGGCTAGAAGATTTTTCTTTTACCCTGGCAGGACAATTTTGCTACATAAGAGAATCCAGAAGCCTAATTAAAACCTGGAATGTGCTTCCAGACACACTGCAGTAATGTTTCTTGCTTTATAGTACTTGTTCTTTTGTCAGAACAGGAGCTTTCTTTGCAGATATAGACGTGGCTTTATAATTCACGAAAGCCTGCTGGATGCAGAGATATAATGGAGTAGGGAATGACTTTGGGATGATTGCTGCTTTTCTAACTCAGGATTAAGTGCCATGTGGATAGTCCATTCTCACTTTGAGGCAGGTGGTTTTCGTTAATTGTCACTGTTGAAGATGTGGGGTCCCAAAGGGGCTGAAAGTTGTCCTAT
>VZSV01000077.1:3565626-3579360 GCA_013398735.1 Nothocercus julius
TTTCTCTCTCTGCTCCTTAGTTCTCTTCCTTCCCTCTCCTCTTCCACATCCCCACAGAACTCAGAAAAAGCCCCTGAATGTGTCTTGCCTAAAGCATCCCAGGTACATGGAGAAATCAAAGAGACTGAGCAAATGATTGGGGCAAGGCGCAGGGCTCGGGTGACTGTGAGATGTGGCACTAGCAGCCAGAAGCAGAACTCAAGACCCAGAGGGGAAGTGGGGAAGGAAAGAAAACCTGAGACACATTCACCAAAAGAACGTGAGGCAGAGCAAGAAACCGGAGGAAGGATTCAGACTGATGGATTTTCAGCCCAAGGGAATGATACGGAATGGTACAAGAAACCCAGAGGAAACCAGAAGTGTTGTTCTAAAAGAGACGAGGGAAGCAGGCGCCGTACGCAGCTGTACAACATGTCCTGAGAGCTGGAGGGATGGGAAGCCCCCAGGCACCCCCAACTCGAGAATCAAGTGAGAGGCGACAAGCACTTTGCATTTACTGCAGCGAAGGTACCTCCTGCAGGCAAGGATCTTCCTGCAGCCCAGCACATCGCAGCTCAGAGCCCTCCACACTGCCTTGCGCACAGGCTGCTGAGACTGTCACGAAGGGCTGGTCACAGGGTGCAAGGCTATTCTGCAATGCAAAGTTAACAAAGGGTAAGAAACAGTTCTTTTCTTTCAGGATGAATATTTTCTTGATGAGAACGCAAAAGGTAGGTGTTTTAAAAGCAGACCACAGACTAAGCTCTTTGCATCTGGTTTTAGGGAATGTTAATGTTGGGCATGTCAGAGTTATTTCCAAATGTCTAGCAAGGAGGAGAATGATTTTGAGCTCTCAGCCTCGCGGAGCCTTCTGCACCGTGTAATGTTTATTGTGGCTCTGTGTGCTGGTTTCAGGATGATGCCAGAAGCTCTTCATACCCATACTGGTATTGGCATCACTGCTCTGTACCCCCACACTCGTGTGTTTGGACTACTGTCATTCTGAGCAGTAGCACACGGACAGAACGAAAAGAAATAAAGCAAATTATCTTTACTGTGGCATTTATACCACATCATCTTCAGCATAAAAGGGGCTACAACACACAGCATGTTTTAGTATGGTCAGAGGGACAAGCTGGCACGATCAGCTATTTCCACAACAATGCCAAAACTTCTCTCGCAGCTAAAACAAGAAATCATATACAAACTAAAATCTGTATAAAAGACATTATGCTTTTTCAGCATACTGGCAAGTGAAATGTCAAAGCATTATTGACATCTTTTGTGTAAATCATTTCATTTGTTCATATTAAGTGATCATTTAAGACATTTTTCTGCAAAGATTGAAGCTGTCAGAAATTCTTGTGATGAAATATTCAAGCACGGCACTTTCAAAGTGCTATATGAACACTGCAATGACTGATCACGGTACTTTAATTTTCCACTATCTAAGTAACTGGTATGTTAACTTACGAGCCACAGAGATTCTGAGGTGCCTCTGTCATTGAAGAAGTCCTCAGAAACCATGCTGCTCTGTGCTGTGCGGTGCAAGTCTGACAGCTGGAATCAATCTCACCAGTGCACTGAATGGAAAAGGCCTTTTCACTTGCAGATTTAATTTCCACTGAAGCTGGTGGTGTCATTGGGCTGGCGTGAGTGGGCTCAGAATCAGATCTAATTTGTGGAAGATTCCTCCTCTGGCTGCCTTTGCAATGAATAACATGGTATCCGAAATCTACCACATTTTCACATGCCTTGGCTGCATTTTGTTACTACCAACAGGGCTCGTTTAGTTCAGTTTATTTAGTGCGTTGCCTCCGTTTGCTGACTCCAGGATCTGGCACTGTCTGCAGCTCTCTCCCCTATAGTTTTGAGCATTGCAAGAGCTGGAGTCTCCGGTGTTCCACTTTGGCAGAATATTCCCCATTTTGGGAGATGTTTCGCTGTCCTGGCGGTCCAGCTGGCAGCCGGGACAAGCATTTGGGGAAACTCAGTCAATACTGCAGAGATTCATCCTTGTCATTCAGCCTGAGACACAACAGATGCGGGAAGGGAAGGGAAGGGACTGCCTGGCCTGGCTGGCTGATTGCTACAAGCCCAGCACACTATTTTGAACTTCAGGGCTTATCTGAGTTATGTCAGCTTAATGGAGAGCGCTATACCAGAGCAGTCAGGACAAGAGTTATTTTGCCATTATAACCAAATCCTCTCCCTGAGCAACATAACACAAGGAATGGCATTTTGCTGGCCTTCAATCTCTTGCCTAGCATTCAGTACAACTTCCAGGCTGCCAAGTATGCTCTTGGGACACTGCATAAATGCAGATACCGAGAATTTGAGATAATCCCGGGAATGCTGGCTGCAATCAACACGCACCAAATAGATGCTGGAGTCTGCTTAACCAGGAGATGCCTTGTCATGGATGGTGATTGCTGGTGAACTTTGGATACTCCAGGAGGCAGCTGCTGCCCGGGTGGTCCCTGGTGAGCTCTGAGAGAGGCCAAAGTCCATCTGTCTGCACAATCCACCTCTCTCCAGAGAGTGGGCTGCTGTCAGCTTTAATGACAGCAGTTAGTAATTAAAGCTGCACTTGCAAGGTTTGCATGACAAGCGGCAGGAAATGAGCGCCGAGATTCGAGTGCAATAGCCTGATGCTGTGAGATTACCCCATGCCAGGGCGTGAGGTAACCGGACAGAGGCTTGCGGCAACGCAGCCACATGGCAGCCCGAAGTTCAGAGACGACAAGAAAAGCACCTCAGGGTTGAAAAGCTCCTGGTGCAACATCTGCCAAACGCCTGGAGCTGCTGCCGATCGAACCCCAACATGTAGCAGGAGACGTTCTCCGGAGCCAAGCGTGGGGCTTGGGCTCCTCTCTGCAGGCTCCTCAGCTGCATCTCAGGCATTGAGGGAGATTTTGCAACTATGGCCAGCACCGTCCCAGCCCCCTTGCAAGGCCTGAGGACAAATAGCAGTGGGAATCGGATCAGTGGAGTCAAGCAGTGGCAAAGATGGGTATAAAATACCTGGACAGAGGTTTCTAGGATGTTAGTCACTGCTGACTGTCATTGCCTCTACAGACAGCGGTTGTCTTTGCTGAGTTTCAGGAAACACAGACCACAAGACAGTTGGCTGCAGACGGCAGCTCAGCAGCAGCCAGGCCCCGCATGTCAGGGCTGTCCCTCAGTCAGGGCTCGCTTCGCTCCTGGCATATTCAGGAGCTGTCTGAGCAGCCAGTGACTCACGATTTTTAGACATTTCCTCTTTTGAGGGGAGTGAGAGGCAGTGGCTGGTTTGTTCTGGGGGAAGGGAAGGTGCTGCCAGGGGTGTTTCTTACCTGGCATGAACATGAGGCGACAAAATGCAGCTGAGCCCTCGCGAAAATGCTGTTAGTTTAAAGCACAAGTACAGTTAAGGCAGAAAAGAGTTAAAAGCAGCCAGAAAAGAGTTAAAAGCAGCATCCAAATGCCAGGCTTACCAATGTAATGACTTTAAATGCATTAAGCTGCAGAAAAGTAGAAAAGAGTCTATGGAGTGGCTGTCACAGAATTAACCAAACAGCTCAACATCTAACCAAGGGAAAATAAGCATTTCCTTCTCCCAGATCTCTGCTAAAAGCACTCACAAAACTAACCTAAGCCTGGGCATGTAGGAGGCTTCCTAGGTTCAGGTGATCTAGCTCCTGTCATGCCCATGTCTGTATGTCCTGCCTGCACTCTTTATTTATTCTAAACCACAACTTTCAAGCACTCTGATCCCATGCTTGCTCTGGTGATCCCAGGAAAGGCTCTGCTCCTCATCAGTAAAACCCCCAGCGTGTTTAGTCCACCCACGCACGCCCTGAGCGCTGCGTGCGGAGGAGCTGCGGGACCTGACACAACTGTTATCTGATGCGGAAGGCAAACACGACCACACAGAAATCAGGCGAAACGTTGCTGCCACAAAAATAACTGCTGGTAACGTTACTGAGGAAGGGCAGGGCTAGGCCAGCACTGCTCTGCTGGCAGGTCCTTCTGGGATGTCCTGATCTTGCTGCAGGTGTTTTCTCCTGCAGACTGTGCGCTGGGTTGGACAGCGTTTCCATTCAGAGCAGAGAGCAGAGCTGGAAGAAGGAAACACAGCCCTGCACAAAAAGCTTCCAGATGACGATGCCTCTCCGTTTCAGTCACCCCAGCACTGCCTGGGCAGGTCCCTCCAGCAGCAACTGCTCTGCGTGGCCCCCTTTCAGGACTGAGATTGCAGCCAGGTTCTTCCCCTGCTCGTTTTGCAGTGTGTGTGACAGTAAAACACAGTTAAAGGCTTTTATTCTTGTGACCAGCCCAGGGGCAAGAGTGAAATCAACTAGAGAGAAAATGGGAAGCATTTATAATTCACCTTTGACACACAGATGATGGGGAGAGCAATGCAACTTTAATGAGGCAAAGGTTTATAAAACTCTTAATGGGCAAGCTTAAATGTAAAAACGCTGTCATTTTGTATATTTAAACACTCTTTGGTGAAGAGTAAATGCTTCAAAATGCACTCAGTGTCCCCAGAGGAGCCACGCTGAGTCCACAGCAGGGCAATATCCCTGCTGCTGCTCCAACCCAGCCATCTTCCTGACCCCTGGAGCAGCATCACTCGGAGCAGTCGTTCCGCAGGGCCAGTCCCCAGCCACAGCACTGAGTCAGCAAGAGCATCCGCAAGAGCCTCCCACCTCTGCCAGGTTTGATCCGGCTGGGAGCCGGGAATCTTGGAGGCCACGTAACAGCTGGCCCAGGAGTCGTGCGCTTGTGAGCGCCACTGCTTCCCTCTCGTGGTGAGAAAACAGCCCAAGAGACACATGCTGGATCCACCAGCCAGGAGGGACAGACAGCTCTAAACTGGGAGAAACCCTGGATCTCTGTTGAGAAAGGGTGGAAACCGCTCCAGTGTTTGGAACGAGGCCCTAAGAGCAGGTCTCATAGGCTCTTCTTATTCTGCCTGTCCTCCTCTAAAGGGAGAGAAGTTTCTGAGTGGGTTGAATTTACTGCTCATTGTGCTCCGGCAAGTGTCATTCCCCTCCCTTCCCTTGTTTTTCAGAGCATTTGGAAAAAAAAAAATGCAAAAGGAAGAAGAAAGGCTCTCTGCAAGCTCCTGGCCCCGGCTAATTACTATGGATATATGTAAGGTACAAGAAAACACGTCCCAGTGCAGCACGGACACCATGCCCCTGGAGTGCTTCATGGTTCTCAGCACACAGGCACAGAAGATCAGCATTGCCACACTGTGCTGCCTCTTCGGGACACTCTGCATTTTGGAGAACTCTTTGGTGTTGTATCTGATTTTCTCTTCCCCCACAATTCGGAAAAAGCCTTCCTACCTCTTTATCAGCAGCCTTGCCTTGGCTGACATCCTGGCCAGCATCATCTTTGTCACCAGTTTTGTTAACTTCCATGTCTTTAATAAAACTGATTCCTCCAAAGAATTGTTCCTGCTGAAGCTGGGAGGTGTCAACACCTCCTTCACAGCATCCCTGAGCAGTTTGTTGCTGACAGCCCTGGATCGTTACATCTCCATCAGCCGCCCCTCCGAATACAAGTCTCTGGTGACAAGGAGGAGAGCGTGGGTAGCCCTGGGCGTGCTCTGGGTGACATGTGTGACCATTTCCTCCCTGCCCCTGCTAGGCTGGAACTGCTGCACGCTCAATTCAGCCTGCTCTGACCTGTTCCCCTTTGTGGACAAGAACTATTTGTCGAGCTGGATCTTCCTCGTCATGGTCCTGCTGGCGTCGATAGTCTGCGCCTATGCGCACGTGCTGCACAGGGCTCGGCAGCACGTGGCTTACATGGGGAAGCACCAAGCGCAGGGCGGGAAGCAAAACGCCAGGATGAGGATGGATGTCATGCTGGCCAAGACGCTGGTGATGGTACTGACCGTCCTCATGGTGTGCTGGTCTCCAGTCCTGCTTCTCATGGTCTACAGCATTTTTGGGAAGCTGAACGATCCACTTCGGAAGGTATTTGCCTTCTGCAGCACCCTCTGCTTGCTGAATTCCATGGTGAACCCCATTATTTATGCCCTGCGGAGCAAAGAGCTATATTCTTCCCTGAGGATGGCTCTTTCTCAGTTCAGGAGGCAGCTGAGGGCCACAGAGGACAGCCCAGACGCAGAGAGCACCCACAAGTCCTCAGCAATAGAGACTGTCTGTGAAGAAACACATGTAACATAGGGAGGCAGCTGTGGAAAGTCCGAGCTTGGGCTGGTGGAAAGAGCCTGGCTCACTTTTCTTTTGGATAGTTTTTCTTTTTTCTTCTCTGAGTAGATCCTATGAGATGATGGATCTGATGCCTATCATGGAGGCTGTCATATGCCTGTCATATGAAGGCTGCAGAGATACCAGTGCCATGAAATGGTCTGCCAGTCGAGAGCCTTCTGCAGACCCCCACGAGGCAATGGATAGGGGAGTCCCTTCCCCAGAACAGCAGATCCAAATGTTTTATGACAACTCGTCCTGTCTGGCCTCCCGCCTGCCCAGTCAGTCACCTCCTAACACATTTTTCTTTCTGTGATGTCTTCCTCACTCTGTCTTAAAATACAGCCAAACTCATGCAAAACAGAGAACTTCAGGCACATCAGAAATGACGAGGTGTCACTGGACTCTCTAAAACCTTTAAGCAGGCATGGTCAAAATTGAGCAAGCGCTATCAGCAAAGCGCTAACAGCACAGCATCGAGTGGCAGAGCTACACCTATTTATGTAGATGTCCTGAATGCAGTCCCAGGTGTTACCTATTAACAGTGTGGTGACACCAGTCCTGGCAAGCAGGGGAGAAGGACACCAGCTCACGACACGGCTCTGCAGCCTGTTAAAGCCTCCGCGCGTCGCTGTAGGGCCTGCAGCAGCAGAGGAGCTACCTGAGGCTGTGCTGGAAAAAGTTACACCCTGCAAATCATTTCAGTGGACTTGCTTGCAAATTGTCCTGACTCATCATGTCTCACAGAATTTTGTGTACAAAAACTAGCGTGTTCTCACTGTGCCTTGTAGACTGCAAAGGTGGAGAATTTCAAGGTGAATCGGACCCTTTAAGCACCATGTTTCAGTCGGGCAATGTAAGGCAACCTAATGTCTGTGGTACCAGTATTTGTTCATTTGGATGTCGAGTATTTGAGTGTCGTGTAATTAAACATTAAAACCGTTTTCAGCCTCTTTCTCCTTTAACCTCCAGTGCTCAAGATCCTCCTCTCCGGCCAACAGGTTCAAAACTAACAATGGCCAGATATTCTGGCCATAAGAAATGGATTCTTTTGCAAAATACACAAAAGCAGCAATTTTAGCCAGCGAGAACCACAGTTTGGTGCCAGTGGCATAACACAGTGCCCCCAACCAGCGCCCAGCACCACTTCCCTGGGTCACGGCCCCGAGGCGCTCGGACTTCGCCCTCTTCCCCCTCACATGCGGGGCTGGAGTGAGGCCCTGGGCCCACACGGGACCAGATGCTCCAGCTTCCAGTGCAGAGGCCACAGGAGGGTCTCCGGCCCCCACAACAACCCGCCGGGGGGCCCTTCTCTTACCTTGGCTCCACAGGGGTGGAACACGGGCAGCTGCTGGGGTCGGAGCAGTGCGGCCGCGGTGCCCTTGGCAGGGAGGGAGCCTGAAGAGCCACTTCAGCGCGAGGCGGACAGCAGCCTCGAACCCTTAGCGCCTCGCTAGCAATGGCGGCCTGCGCGCCCAGCCTTTGCCTCGCTAGCAATGGCGGCCTCAGCGCGTCGCGTTTGCCTCGCTAGCAATGGCGGCGGCCGCCATTACGTCACGCGGCGTGGGGCCGGGGCGCAATGGCGGCCGGCGGGCTCCTGTGGCTGGCGGCGGTGGCGGCACTGGCGGGGGCCGAGTCGCGCTACCGGGCGGACTGGGCCAGCCTGGACGCGCGGCCGCTGCCGGCCTGGTTCGACCGGGCCAAGGTGGGCGTGTTCGTGCACTGGGGGGTCTTCGCCGTGCCGGCCTGGGGCTCCGAGTGGTTCTGGTGGCACTGGCGGGGCGAGCAGCGCGCCGACTACGAGCGCTTCATGCGCAGCCGCTACCCGGCCGCCACCACCTACGCGGACTTCGCGTCCCGCTTCACCGCCCGCGACTTCCATCCCCGCGAGTGGGCCCGGCTCTTCCAGCGGGCAGGAGCCAGGTCTGCGCCGGGGCGCCCGCCCGCGGGGGAAGGATCCATGAGGGAAGGGAAGGTCCCTGAGGGAATGGCGGCCCCCTGCGGTGATGTAGGTGTCCCTGAGGGGATGAGGGATCCCTTAAGGTACGGGGAGTAGCTGAGGGGCTGTGCCGGTGTCCCTGCGGAGACGGAGGTGTCCCCGAAGGCGTGATGGCTCCCTGAGGAGATGTGGGTGTCCCCGAGCCCCACCAAGCGTCCCTGAGCGGACCCGGGCACCGCACCAGGGTTCCTCAGGGGTCCTGAGAAGATGGCAGGTCTCGCACCTCCTGAGCCCCAGTTGTTCATCATCAGCATCACAGACTATTTAAGAGCTTTACAATTTTGGAATTTTCTTCTAAATTCAAAGGGTAATGAAAGGAGTCACTAAGGAGGGTTCCACGCAGCACAGTCATTCAGTCCCACCTTTCTGTCACCGGCTTTGCCACTGAGCCAGAGGAAAATCTAAGCGAGTTCCTTTGCCCTCCGTATCCCCCCTTTCCCCAGGTATGTGGTACTGACAGCGAAGCATCATGAAGGATTCACAAACTGGGGGTCACCTGTGTCCTGGAGCTGGAACTCTGTGGATACGGGACCCAATCGAGATCTTGTAGGAGAGTTGGGACAAGCTCTCAGGGAGAGGTACGACACTGCCAACCTTGGCTGTTCCTTTCGTCCTTTCGCATTAAATTCTTAAGGCTGTTCTTGACGAACAGCTGCAAATGCTCAGTTTTGGATGCTTTTCTTGCAAATCTGTGAAATAATGGGGCTAGTAATTTAATTCTTAATCCCTGCTGACTGCTTAACTATTTTCCCTCTTTTCAATTTTTTAGGAACATAAGCTATGGACTGTATCATTCTCTGTTAGAATGGTTTAATCCACTCTATCTAGCTGACAAAGAAAGTGGCTTCAAGACCCAGAGCTTCGTTTTGCAAAAGACAATGCCAGAACTTTATGATCTTGTCGTAAGGTAAGAGCTGCAACTGGTTAGGACTGAAGAATATTTATAGGTTTCCATACTGTAGAGAAAGGTCCAAACTGTCTGCAGAGAAGAGGGATGACAAATGTTAACTTTTGCAAGGCGACTGTTTTCTTATTGGTAGTGATTTGAATTAATTAGAAAAATGGGTCACTTTTTTGCCTCGTGAACAATGTAGCTTACGCAATAATGTAGGGAAAAGGCTCAGATGGAAGAGCACTACCCTTTAATGAAGTCTTTGTGTATGATAGCTTTAAAAGTGGAGCAAGCTGCTTAATATTGAGTAGAAAAGCAATTTCACTGCAATTTACCTCCTTGTTTTGCTTTCTTGAGTTCACAAAAGTACCAGCTGTGGACATCTGTTGCTCAGAGGTCATTATTCCAGGTAAAGATTGTGCCTTCTATTTGCCAGTGAGATGCAGTCTTCTGTTTTAGGAAAAATTGCATCCTATATTCAAATGCGATCAACACACTGCTATGATATGATGACATAAAACTCCCCATAATATCAGGCAATGGGAAGAGGAAGTGAAAATAGATTCTAGAAGTAAGAAAGGCAGTTCTGTGAGAGGCTTCCTTTGGGGTAGGAGAACATAAGAAGCCATTTTGAAATAACATTCATCTCTCTGTTAGATATAAACCAGATTTAATTTGGTCGGATGGAGACTGGGAAGCGCCGGAGTCGTACTGGAATTCTACCTCTTTCCTTGCCTGGCTTTATAATGATAGTCCTGTCAAGGTATTGCTCTTTTTCATGGCTTCTAGTGGTGAGATGGGACTGTGGTCAGGTCAGAAATCTGTTTGACAGATACTAACCACATACTTTATTCTTTCATCAAAAATAAAAAGTCAGTGCTCTGCTCTTGTGAGAAGGCTCTGGTATCTAAATCAGAACTTGCACAGAAGGCACAGACCTTAGACATTTAGCCTACTATGCCTCACTTAACCTAGGAGGGGATGAATGCAAGCTGAAAAGTTCAAGACAAAACGCTCTCCTGAGCTGTGGTTCTCTTTTCAGGACACTGTTGTTGTGAACGATCGTTGGTGTAATAACTGCTCCTGCCATCATGGAGGCTACTACAATTGTGCTGACAAATACAAACCAGGTGCCCTGCTGACACACAAGTGGGAGATGTGCTCCTCTGTTGACAAGCTTTCCTGGGGGTATCGAAGCAACATGCACATTGATGAGTTAATGGATGAAGCCAGTATCATCAAGGTAGGAAATCTTAAGTCAAAATAACAGGTGTGGGGAAATTGCTGAGAACTGGAGGTTTCTTTTTGCCTGCTGCTTGCAAAGAGTTGTTATGTGTTTTTTTGCAGTGCTGGTGAAGTTAAAGGAGTATTTGCTGGGGGCAAAGCATTCCTCAGTTGCCTGTGTCTTTGTTGTCAGTGAAGATAAAACAATTTGTTACCTTGGTTTATCTGTCACAGGAGCTAGTGCAGACTGTGAGTTTTGGTGGCAACTACCTTCTCAACGTGGGCCCTACAAAAGAAGGGGTGATTGTTCCCATCTTCCAAGAAAGACTTCTGGCCCTTGGGAGGTGGCTGGATACTAACGGGGAGGCAATTTATGAATCAAAGCCATGGAGGGTACAGATGGAGAACAGCACAAACAGTGTCTGGTAAGGACTCTGTTGCTCAATACCATCCTGAAACACAAACCTAACATGGACTGAGACTTCCAGAGCTGACATTTCTTTCTTGTTATTCTTTCTTGTTTCTTGTTAAGTTTAATACTTTCTGAAGCATTACCATCGGGTGTGGATGGCTTTTAGGAAATATCCTACAACCAGAGGGCTTATTCTCTGCCCTCAACTGTTAGGTAAAGAATATCTTGCTGTGCCCGTGCAGTTGGAAAGAAGAGAATAAAAATCAGGAGTTCAGACATCTTGCTGGATTAAAAAAGAATACATTTTCCTTAAAAAAAAAATCCATGCTGTTGCTGTTAAGACTGTTTAAGTAGCAGTTCTGGCTAGCTTGAGTTGCATAAATACAGTCTTTCTAAACTCATACAGTCTGTGCCTGTAGTGCTATATAATAGCTAAAAAAGCTTCTATATAATAGTACTGCTCACTGTTGCCCAACTGTCACATTTTACTTGATGAGAAAGGCATGGTAAGCGAGCCAAGAGACAGAACCGCTGCAGAAAAGCTGTTTTTTTTCCAAGTGTGTCCAAATGTGTTCAGCCTAGAAGAGCTGTGAAAAGATCAGCAAGAGGCGGTGTGTCCACTCTGTTGACCACAGCCTGAAGCAAGGACAGATGAGCAAATGACGTCCGCATTTAGGAGGCATATGTGGACTTTGTGTGGGTTTCATCAGCCAGTGCTGACAGGATAGACGGTGGGTCCAAAGTGACACATTTTGGAATGACAGGAAAATAGGTGACCCCTGTATGACAGCAGTAGGCAAGACGGTTTTCCTGTGTTGTCTGAAGAGGTCATGCTCACGTCTGGCTCTCTCGTATGGAGCTCTTCATGTTGCTGAACTGTTGCTCCCTTAGGTATACGTCTAAAGGACCGGCTGTCTATGCCATCTTTCTGACCTGGCCCCAGGACAGTCTACTGAAGCTCTCTTCACCCGTTCCATCCCCAGACTTGCAAGTAAGGAGCTATAGAACTAGCTAATGCACCTTGGGATGCCATCTCGGGTACATATGCACTACACAGGCTCAGCCTGACTTCATTTGGTAACTGGTGGGAGTGCAAAAGTTTCATTTCTTACTTCTTGTCCTGTACTTCTGTTCTGTTGAACAGTGAATTGGACCTGTCAGGACAGGCCCATAGTCTGCCACAGAATAGATGGAGGCTCTTCTTCCCTGCAGTCTTCTGCTCCTATTGACACAGTGAGAAGGAAATGAAAAATGTCTCGCGTAGCAGAAAGGATTTCTGGTTTAGTGTCTCAAATTCAGATCAGGTGCATTGACCTGCTAATTGTAAATGTAATTGTACGTGACGCAAATGCTGGAATGCCCTTTGCTCTAAACAAACACAAGTGGAAACTTCACAGTTAAAAAGAACTACAGTCAAATGTCCCCAAAGTATCCGTTGGGTTGCCTTTTGTGCCCTGTGACTTATGGCAGAAATACCCAAGACTGCTCTGAATGTGCAGGAATGGTGTAGGGACACTGCAAATGTGTTGGGTGGAGGAGGATGTCTGAGTGGAAGGCACCCATGCAAGCTACAACTGAGTGTCCCCTCCCTCTTTCTGCAGGTGACCATGTTGGGTCTCACAGGGGCTCTGGAATGGCAGAAATCCCCCGATAAAGGAGTGCTGATAACATTGCCCTACTTGCGTCCGTCTCCTCTCTCTGCTCAGTCTGGCTGGACTGTCAAGCTTGAGGGTGTGGAATGAGAGCTGTGGGTGAAAGCAGCAAATCTGCCTCTGCTTTTCTTTTAACTTGAGGCTAAGCTTTATTTTTATTTTTATTTTTATTTTTTTCCAATTATTGTCAAATAAAATGTTTTTCTCTCAGTAGAACTGTTCTTCTAAGGCACTTTGTGTGTAGGTGACCCCGGTGTGTGTGTGTGGACCTCATTTGGGAGTAAAGGCCCATAGTCTGTGAGATTGTTGGTGAGCCAAACACCTCAACTTGGAATGACAGTTTGTGTTTTAGAGCAGAGCTTCCTGGCTGACATTTCTGCCTCACTGCTGTGATTGAAGGTGCTGAAGCTGGACAAGAATCTGAGTTGAGCTGTCAGGTCGCTCTGGGTGCATTAGCAGTGCCTGGATTTGGCAGCTCGCTCAGCTACAACGAATAAACTAATGGGAGAGTCTCGTACGCGCCGTTGGAAGCCTTGCCATGACGGGTGCTGTAAAGACCATCAGTTCCAGAGCCATCCGATCGCTGTGTGGGATGTACTGTCAGATAAGAAGTTGCTGTATGAACCCTATCATATTACTTTCCATCGTGAGCAATTATCATGGATGGTTATTGTTGAGGTGGATTAGAAGAAATTAATCTATAGAAAGTTGTAGTTAACATTATTACAAGTTTGCTAGCAAACCTTTAGTTGTATTTTGGTGGTGACAGCTATAAGCAAAGGCCAGTTTTGTGTTTTCATGTGAACTGGAGAGAGGTGTCGCTGCTCTGAGTTGAACCCAGGCCCTCTTCCGCTTCAGTGAAATAGTTTCCTATGTTGATATTGAACTTCTCTAAACAGGATTGAACAACATGTGCTTCAAAGTTGGAAATTCCTCATGATCGTTTGTTCTTCTGCTGCTGCCGGTCGCTGGGAGGCCGCGCTGTGCTGCACACGGGTTTTACGTGGCTGCTGTTCCGCGTGCCGCAAAGAGCTGCCCGAAGGCTCACGGTGCAGCGCCGTGACGTGCCGCAGAGGCTCTTACTCAATTGTCAAATAACGCCCTGTACCAGCGAAGCCGCGGGGCCTTCAGAGAACCAGCAGCCGCGGGTGCAGCGCAGGGGCCGCGCGAGCCCCACGGGCATCACCCCGCTGAACGGTGACGCTCTCGCCGAGGCGGAGGGCGGCGACGTCGCGGCCCTTCGCGTTGCCCCCTGCCCTCCGCGCGGGCAGGGGCCGCATCCAAAGCAAACAGGGCGTGTTTGCTCAGCGCGCCTCGCGCCGCTATAAGCGCGGGCAGCGGCGGCTCCCCGCGGCGAGCGGGAC
>VZSV01000077.1:3598531-3614111 GCA_013398735.1 Nothocercus julius
GGGAAGCCGGCCCCGCCCACGGGGCGGCCCCGCCGCTCGCCCCCTGCCGGTAGCGGAGCCTTGCGGCGGTCGCTCGTGTCCCCAGGCGCGGCCTCGCTCCCCCCACAGCGACAGGAGCGCAGCCCGAGGTGGCTGCAGGCCCCCAGCCCTGTCCAGGCAGCAAGAAGGGGGCAACGCACATCAGAACTTGCTTTATTGGCAATCAGAGAAGTAAACGACACTGGGCACTGCATTGCCCCGGCCCCAGGAACACGTCTCCCGCACCAAGGCCACAGCTGCTACGTGGTGAAAGACCCAGCAAGGCCTTAGCAGCCAGGCAGCTTCGTCCAGGTGCTTCGTGCGCTCAGCCCTGCGCTTTCCAAGGCAAAGAGCAGCAAGTGGAGCTACCCCACGGCCCTCCAGGGCCCCAGGAACCCATCTCCTTCCCAGCCCGTCCATTGAGTCCCTGGACTTCTACCAGACCCCCAGAGCAGGGTTAGGAAATGAAGTGAGTCTGGGGCGTGATCTGCTCCAGCTTGTGATCAGCGGGGTTTGCTGAGGCTTCGTAGCTGCAGATGGTCACTTCATGGCGGCGAGCCTGGGTTAAGAATAAAGTGTGTTAGGCCAGAGGCCAACAGAACTCAGGTCCCTTCAGAACAGACTTCCCAGACCTGCCACCCCTAGATAGTTCTCTCACTTCTGCCTCAGAGACCTGGAAATCAAGCTATAATTTAAAGCTTTTTTTTTTCTTTCTTTCTTTTCTGTTTTCTTTTTTTTTTCTATTTTGTTGCACTTCGCTCTGTTCTCCCCTACCTCTGTCCACTCTCCTTTCAGGCCTATATAGAAAATCTTTGTTGTCTCAGCTCCAAAGTTTTTGGGAAAGTGCATTGAGAGATGGTAAACATTAGAGAAACGGGCAATTCTGAAAGAAAAAAAAACAGTCAGAAACCAGCGCCCTGCTGGCGCGGGTGCTCCTCACGGCACCCCCCGGCCACGTCGTACTTGGTGGGATACTCCAGCTCTCCCGTGAGATCCCGGCTCAACGCGAACGTCTGCTCCGGTTCCCTGGCCACGTCGTCAAAGGACATGTGAGGAACATTCTTGAAGCTGGGAAGAGAGGAGGAAAACCCAGGAAGTTCTAAAGATCCGGATGGACAGAGCGGTTGCCTCCACATCTGCTACCAGCCCCTTCTCAGAGGGGCCAGAAGAGTTTCCCAAAGGGAGAAAACCCTCATGCGGGGGACCCCTCGCGCAACAACCCTGCTGTCAGCTGGTAACTACAGCCGTCTCAGGCCGTGGGACACTCACAGGCGCAGCTCCGCAGGGTGCGTGCCGCCCTCGCCGCCCAGCACCATCACCGCCTTCAGCTTCACGTTGCCCGTGAACCTGCCGAGAGACACGGGGCTGTGGGGCCTCCCGAGCCGGGGCGGGCGCAGGCCCGGGGTCCCCCCCGGGTGCACGCCGGGCACTTACGGCACGTTGAAGAGCAGCTCCTCGTCGTCGTCGCTTTCCACGAACTGCGGAGACACAAGAGCGGGTCAGGGCCGCAGGTACCGCGGTGACACCGGGGCGAGGGGGGGCGGACACGGCGCCGCGGACCCTGGCGGCACCTGCGCACGGTCGCCGCGCTGCTCCCAGGAGCGGAAGACGAGCGCGCCGCTGCCCTCGCGCCGCTCGTTGAGGCACTGCAGCCGCTGCCGGTCGATGCGCAGGTAAAGACCCCAGGCCGCGCCGCCGCCGCCCTCGGCCGCCCCGCAGCAGCAGCACGGCCCGTGCCCCGGCCCGTGCCCGTGCGCCATGGCCGCACTGCGCCTGCGCCCCCTCCCACCGCGCCACGCCCCCTACGCTACGCCACGCCCTCTCCCGCAACACTCCCCCTCGCCACGCCCCCTCGCCACGCCCGGTCGCGCCTGCGCAGTCTGCTCCGCCGCGGGTGGGCGGGAGGTGCTCGGCGCTGCACGTGGCGGGCTAGGGAGCTGCGCTCGGCTCCTAGTCTGAGCTTTTCTGGTGCAGTTTTCTTCCGTTGCTCTCCCCTGACTCTGCTCCCAGCTGAGCTGAAGCTCTTTGGGCAGGTTGAAGCTGCCCTTGTCTCGCAGTGCCGGGAGAAGGAAGCCCCTTCAACTCACGCGGTCAGAACTGCAGTCCCAGTTATAAAACTCAGTCCCTGAGCAAGGCAAGGCAGCATGAGGAGGGAAGAACAGAGCTGTTTTTCAAAGCAGAGCTGATATGGAGGCTGAATGAAAAAGCTCTTCTACTTTAAAGTTCAGGCTCTTCAAGCCAGGAGGAGGAATCAGGAACATTTCATTTTAGCCTAACATGCAGCTCTGGCAGAAGCTCTTGCACGAGTTTCATGCTGGCAGGAGGCCTGGCACAAATGCTGCCAGGCAGAGTCAGGGCCCAAGCGGAATTTGAAACTCCTTCACTCTGGCCCAAGTGGCCCCAGGCCCCCAAGGGCTGCATTATGGACACCCTCCCTGCACAGAGGGGTGCAGGGGCCCAAACCAAGAAGGGAGTTAGTTTGCCCCCCCCCCCCCCGTGGAAGGGGGAACATTCAAGGAGACAGGCCTTGTTTCTATGCTACAGTCCCTCTGTTTGTCCTAAACCTGTGTGTCATTCTAGTCACCAATAGCTCCAGGGCGTCAGGCATCATTAAGCTGAGACTCTGCGCCTGTTATTTTCATGTCAGTGCAGCAAAGAACAAGCAGACAGGGTCCAGTGTTTGGCTTTTATTGAGACATGATTTTCCTCTTTTCATATAACTTATCTAATTAAAATATTCATCTTAGTTACCACAAAAAAGGAACATAGAAAATTGTATATACACAGTTGGGGACCAAAATACAAATGCAAGTTGAAATCGCTCCCCCTCCTGTCCCCATTACTCATCTCACCAATAGCAGGGTCACCAAGGGGGAAGAGGCAGCTCCATTTAGTTCCTTCGTGTGTAGTGTAGCACAGAAAAATTGCACAAGGGGAACACACTGGGCACTGAGAGGCTGCAAGTGGAGTGGGCACCTTTACCTGGACATACTTAGCCTGTGTCCTGGGGCAACAGCCCTCCCTGCCTTCCCACTGAGCGCCAGCACTCACCCTCTTCCTGCTGCAAGGCTTTAGTGTCCGAGCAGGAAGAGGGGAGATGTCAGCATCGCTCACCGAGCACAGTTAATGCAGATGGTATCATGTCCGATCCTCTCTGTGTCCCCTGCTATGATCCAGCTAAGCCAAAATACTGACAAAGGCAGCAAAGCCTGGAGCAAAGAGGCTACTTGAGGGAGAAGGCACCCTCAAGAACAGCAGTGCTCAGGGCAGTATGCCCATCTGAGTATTGAACTGTTGGATTAATTAAGTGGCAAGTTAGTAGTGCCCAAGATTGTGCTTGGGCTTCATCCAGATCCTTTGCTCCACTGGGGCATGAGTGCAATGCAAGACAGACCTCCCTTCCCTCTGCCCCTACCCCAAGAACAAGGGAGAAAGGGTAGCACAATGGTCAGCAGAAGATAATATATTGTAATCTAATTAAAAATACAGCAAAATTAAATACAGCAAAATGCAAAAGTACGGAGCCAGTATTTTACAGCACAACACACACTGAAATGTTGCACAGTAACATTAAAGCATCTGAACTTACAGCACATGAGAGTCTGAGAACACTTCTCCAAGACCTTCAAAATTAGAAGCAAACAGACCAAATAAATGAGACACAGGCATTTGGGATGGCTTAAAAGAAGAAGAAAAAAAAAAAACCCAAAGCATATAGGGAATTTTCTAAAGCCCTCTGGGGAAGTTTTCCCAATCAGCACACAGACAACTCCACTCGTTCAGTGTTTTCCACCACGGAAAGCCACGGGCAGAGCTTTAGGAGCTGCCACCAAGAACAGCATCCGCTACCAGCGCCTTCTCCACACAGAAGGCAGAGTCCTAGGGGAGCAAACAGGACTTGGAACAGGGACTTCCTCCCTTTTCCTGATGCAGTCAAAGGTCGGAGCCATCACAGAGGCCTGACCTGGGTCCAACACGTTCCAGCCTGTGCTTGCGCTGCCTCTGGGGAAGTTCACTTGAAAGGCAGGTTTGAAGTAGAAACGCTCACCACAACAAGCTCCACATTCAACAGCAAGTGCCTAGTAGTGTCCATCTCCTCTGTCTATGCTGCAACCACAGCAAATCCACCTGAAATCACAAATCTAACCAGCACCTAAACTCCCAGCACCTCCTGTGCCTTTGGAGGAGCCACACTCAGGCACCTTGTCACACTGCAGCCAAGCCCAGCAGCAGGTTCAGCCAGGTCACATCTCACACTGTCCTTCCAGAGCTCCAGTTCCTCAGCCACCAAGTACAACCAAGTGTTTTGAACTTCTGATATGAAGTATGTGCACATTAAAAACAAAGTGTTCCATTATTCACTTCCCTGCACCCCGAGTCAAGTGGTTTCAAGTTCAAAGATGAGAATTCTTGCTTTTTCCAGAGAGGGGGCAGAGGGAAAGGACAGGATTCAAGTACCAGCTTTCAAACTGGAAAGAAATCCTTCCCAATTCCATGCAGAAAACAAGATAAAAGTATTCCTTCTTTCCACTAAAAGAGTCAAATCAAAATCCTCATTGATACTTAAAAACTGTTTTCAGGTTTGGAGGCAGACAAAACTAAGTCCCCTCCTTCAAAAATGAAAGAAAATAAAAAGACTTAAAATGTTCATTGGAGCACAGTAAAATCTCTTCCCCAAACCCTCCAGGTTTTATTCCCAGTAGCCAGCAGACGACAACAGCAGCAAAGTCCCCAAAGGCCCTTGGCATCCCTGCACAACACAAGCATCTGTACAAGATCTACAGTAACAGCAGAGAGAAGGTCAAGAGCCAAGATTTTTTTTTTTTTTCCTCTTTTTTTTTTTTAATCACACACAAGTGGAGAGCAAAGCCTCAGGACTTGAGGCACTTGCCAAGGGACCAATGAGCAGAGATCACCAGCACCACCCCTCCCAGGGAGCCCAGGTGCCGCTTTGGGCCCTGAAGATACTGGATCACAAGGAAAGACTCCCTTAATAAGCAGGGTCCACCCAGACACATGACCTCCTGCCAGCTAAAGTCATAGTGAAGGCTCTGCACTGGAGTGGGAGGGGGACAAAACTGGGAGCGACATAAATAGTACCAGTGGGGGGGAATATTAGTTAAAACCATTTTATAATTTATTAAGAGGTTAAATAGTAAATAGTCTCTGAATCTTCCACTCTCAGCAGGTGCTAAGACTTCACATTTTCTCATGTCTGGAGATTCTGTACACCCTTCTTTTGACAGAAGACAAGGCCAGAAACAGGATTTTAAGATGAAGGGGAAGGAGAAGGAGGGGGCTTGACACAGATAAAAGGACAGGAATAAGAGATAAAATACTGTGCTGTCGTCGTGTGCAGATTGAACCTCTCCCAGCAGCTGCAGCCTCCACAGAGTTCCAAGGAAAGGACCTGGGCCATTTGGGTACCTTCTCCTCCTTCAGTGCCACTCCCCCAGGCGAGGAAAATTCCCAGCTCTGTGCTGCAAGCTTATCTTCGAGAGAACCTGTTCTTGAAAGCTTTGATCGTCTTTGCCATCATGGGTGCAATTTCTGTAACAAGAGGAAAAACATTTGAGCAGCAATCAGGAGAACAGAACGTGATGGGGAGCTGCAGCTCTGGTTGAGGAGATGCAAGGGACACATCAGGGCTCTGGGTACAACCCAGGGCTCAGGCAGAGAAAAGAACACACAGGAACAAAGCAGCTTCCTTGAGCTGAGAGGGCTCTCAGCACCTCTAGAGAGCCAGAGAGCAAACCCTCTCTCCGCACTGTGGCCCTGCATTTCAAAACTTTCCCCTATACTTTTTCCCCCATGCAATAAACTTGAACAGACTTTACTACCTCTCTGCAGGGAGAGAAGAGACACCAACACAACCCTCCTGCATAGCTGGGATCTAATCTTGCCAGAACTCAGAGCAGATTGATGCATTTGTGAAGGGGGAACTACAGGAGACCACTCAGAAATTCTGCTGTTTGTACTCACTCTTCACTGGCGGTTTCCTGGGGTCGTAGGAGGAGAAGGTGCTACCTGATGAGGGAACAGAATGGGCACTACTGGTGCTGGGCCCATCGTAGGACTGCTCCTCACTTACACGAGAATGGCTTTTGCTGGATGTGTAGAGGACTGGTTTTATTCTGAAACACAAGAGTGGGACACACAATTCGTTAAAGGAATCAGAGTGTTTTGATACTATTCTGCAGACACAGGTCACACTTGTTAATGGCAGCATGGCTGAGATCCAATGGAACCAGCACTAACCAGGATCTCCACAAACTTCCTAGCAAGAAAGAGGCTAATAGAGGTGCAGATTTCACTGCAAAAGGTCCTCCCAGAGGCATCATTTTCTTTCCAGCGAGACTTAGGATATGGAGGTTCAGAGGGAACCTGGCAGGAGATCCCAGGAAAAGTGCCCTGAACAGCAAGTGCCACTGGTAAACACTTACTTGGTCTTCTCTGGCAGAAGAGGTCCTCCCGTTCCAAACTTCTCCTGTCTTCGCCGCACATCCCGAGGGGGCTTGGCTGCAGAGTTCACAAATGCCATCTTGGCCACTCTGCCTGCAGGTGGGAAGAGATAAATACTGCTTAGATCCAGATTACTACAAAGGAGTAAATATTTCACTGTCTGTTCTGCATGGATAACACCTTGAATGAGATCTAGAGTCTGCTAATTCATTTGCAAAGGCCACTACATAAAGAACAGACGTTTAAGCAATGACTAAGTCAGATCGGATTCAAACCAGCCTCTCAGAAAGACCTTCTACACCTTTTGCCCAATGCAAAGACTTCTCCCAGCATCCTCAGTCCCACAGGCCACCCAGTCCCATTTTACCTTTGGGTTTGTTGGCATGAGCTGAGCCGATGTTCCGTGCCAACATGAGCAGCCGCTGCTCTCGTGCATCATGAAGCCGAAGGTACATCTCCCGCCAGGACTCAAACTCCTGGGGCTTCTCATTCTTGAAGTCTCGGAGACAGTGATTGTGCCACAATTGATCCGTGTCCTCAATTAAGGCCTGGAAAAAAACAAAACAAAACTAAAAAACCCACCTACACGTTATTCGGGGTCCCTCCCGACACCTTTGAGCTCCCCCTCTGGCACACGCATCGCACCCTCTTCCAGCAGCTAGCTCCAACATCCTGGGAATATCCCCAAGGGAAAAGGGCTGGGGGGCAAGCGTGCTGTTTGCAAGGACTCAGGCAGGTGGCAAATCCAAGAGCTTAGCAGTCTAGTAAAAGCCACCTCTCCTTGTAAAGAATGTTGTTGTTTCCCATTCTGCTACTCCAGACAGAGACCATCACTCCGCCACGTCAGCGTCCCCTCCCCAGGCCGGGGCACTCACATAATTACATTCCTCAATGCGATACAGCTGCTCCGGGGTGCATTTCTCCAACACTGGCTCCAGCACCGAGAAAGGGACACCACCCACTTCATAGATTGCTAGGGACAAAGAAGATACACAGAATATTTACCCTACTCCTTTCTTAACAAGGAAAGGGCTTTCAGACATCGAGCAAAGCAGTGGAGCAACAGTTCTGATCCAACATGAGGAAGAGAAAGGAACTGTAGGGATAAGAGTTGAAGTGGGTGCATAAGCACCAAGCTCTGTTAAACGTTCATGTCTCTCTGCCAGGCTTCATCTACCACCAGTTCCAGTACTTTAGCGCTTCCTAGAAGCACACTGGGCTCCCGATGCCTGCAGCACTCACATAATCACAAGCCCTCTCTCCCGTATTAGCTACCTTGCCTTGCAGCAAGGACTACCATTCAGGTGTTCAGAGCCAGGCGCTGCTGGGATACATACAAGCAAGCTACCAAGACTTCAGCAGCAAGAGAATTCAGTATACTCACTGGCAACATAATGTTCAAACTGCTCAGAAAAGGTACTCACAGTCAATGTTGTTACTGAGGACTCTGATGCACTGCTGGTACAGAGACATCATCTTTGGGAGGTAGGCAGTCTTGGAGCCCGAGTACACTTGCATCTTCGAATTTAGCCTGCGGCCGGTGAAACCGGCCTCGGCCTCCTCAAGGGGCGAGGACACCGCTGTGAGGGGAAGACCTCAGGTAAGGAGGCAGCCAGCAGGCACATCCAGCCCTGCTGCGACCCGCCATCCTGCAGAAGCTGAACCCAGCCGACATTCGCTCCCCCAAAGAGCCGCCCCAGCCCAGGCCCACCCCTCTCTGGCCAGCACACACCTCTCCTTTTCGTCTGCGAGCAGGAGATGGACTCGATGGAGGGAAGAGGGCGGTAGTTGGCCTGGATCGGGGGCAGTGGGATGTCTGGTAACGTTGGCACCACATCTAGAAGTATCTGGAAGGAGAGGACGTGCACACAACTAAGCAGAGAGTACAGGAGAGCACGACACCCCGTACAAACTGTGCGTTCTGCTTGATGTTTTCAGTAAGGCACTCGCTGCTAACCAGCCTGCACAGGAAACAGCCTCAGGGCAAGGCTGCACTGACACTCCAACACGGGAACTCTGCCCAGGCTGCCAACACAGAGGAACCAAAAATTGGGATCTAAATCGCTCAGCGCCCTCTAATAAGAGCCATCCATATCTCAGCCTATGAAATTCAGTGCTAAAGGACTCTGGCAAGAAGCCAAGTCAGATTAATGCTGCAACCAGAGAAAATAACAGCAAAGAAAGCTGACAAACATGTCCTCAACCCCAGGCATTCATTTTCACATTTTGTCTCATCTCTGCAAAACCACCAACCTCAGTAGCACTAGGGAGGGGTAACTCACAAACTGGGTGAAATTGAGAACTCTGTTACAAAATACTTTTTATTAGAATGACTGACCAATTAGCATTTTAAAATAGTGTTAAGATTATAGAAAACAGTTTTGAAGAGGAAACTGTTTTGAAGTTGACTATGAGTATTACACAGTGTCTTGCACTTAGTCCTGATTCATATACACAGCCCTTGTACCCTTGCAGTAAGGAACATATACAGGAACATTGTTATTTTTCAAGCTTCTATAGAAGAGATCAAGCTTCTAGAATAAGGTGCGTTGTAACATGAGTTCTCCTATTTCTTTAGCACTTCTGGAGACAAAAAGGTTAACAAAACTTCAACGCAGATAAAATGAGAAGAGGCCAATGTCAATTTTAGAGAAGCAGGAATATTTGAGAAAGGAGATATTGTAACCTTTGTAGCAAGTAGAGATGCACTGCACAGCAGGCAGATTTCTAACTCTGCACTTTCCAAAAGACCTGTTAAATGCATACGTCTCATCCAACGCCTCAAAGTAAAGCTTATTTTCTCATGAGTATTTAGCTGGAGACGTTCTCCCTCTCTCCTCATTGCCTCTCTCTCTCTTCCACCTTCCTAGCAGAGGGACAGTCTAAGAGCACAGCGCGATGCCTGCGAGGGTGCACAGCAGGGCAGTACAGAACACCTACTGTCTCCCGGCAGGAGCCAGGAGTCACAGGCTCACCACGGGCAGGCCACGACGAGCAAGGCACAGAGCTTGGCCCAGCCCCAGAGAGCAGAGCACAGCAAGCAGCAGCTCTCACCTCCCTTGTCCATTTTCATATCCTCCCAACTCTTACCCTGTTTGGTTTAGGAGGCTCTGGTACACTCTTCTCTGCCTTCTTCTCACTTGTCCGCTTGTGACTGGGGCTTTTTCGACTTGAGCTTGCGCTCTTGGTACTGGCTTTGGATCCATTCTGCTTGCTGTGCCCTCGGTCCTTCTCCCCAGCAGACACGGTGGGTTTGGCCACTTTCTTTTTCTTTTTCTGCGGCTGGTCATAGCTGAGATAAGACTCAAAGGACATCGTAGGCTGCTCAAATTCATCTTCCACTTCCCCATCCCCAAAACTCGAGGAAGAGCCCATAGATTTTTTATCCACATCAGAGGCCTTGTGTTTCCCCTCTGAAGTTTTTAAGCTCCCTGAAATCCCCTTTTCTTTACTCCTATTTGAGGAGTCGCTCTCAGCTTTCCGTTTCTCCCGCTCCATGGTTGAAGTCTCCAGGCTCAGCTTGGACTTTTCCAATTTGCTTTTCTCAGAGTCCCGATGTTTTTGCTTCTTAACATGGTTGTCCAAAGACTCTTCCAAGAGCGGCTGCGTGTGCAACTTTTCCTTTCTAGAGGTGCCACTTTCACGGGTCTTCTCCTTCTTGGTGCAATCTGACATCCTCTGCTTCTCCCTGCTGCCCCCTGCCACCGGAGCCTCTTGGAGCTGCTCTTTACAGGAGGACTTGTGCAATCTTTCTGGGCTGAAGGCAGAGGGCCTGTCTTCCCCTCTGCCATCAAGGCGCTGCTTCTCCTTGTGAGAAGACTTGTGCTCTTTGTTTCGACTCAGGTTCCCTTTATCATGGAATTCAACAGGATTCCTCTCCCGGCTTCCCCCCACCTTGTCCTGAAAGCTGGGGCCCTTGCTGGCTTTCCGAGGAAATACTGTCTGCTCTTCCTGCTCCTCGGAGGCGTACGGGTCTGTGTCCATGTCCGGAGGGCTCTCACTTGGCTCAGGTGACACAGCTTGTCCATAGTCCGAGTACTCCTGATCCGAGGAGAACACTGGGGAAGATCTGCCCCAACTCTTACCCTCCTGGCTGCTATAGCCATAAGTCTGGTGGGCTCTCTCAGATCCAGGACACCTCTTGGGCTTCTTTTTCCTATGATTTGGACTATAGGACCGGCTGCAGGAAGGTTGGAAAGGCTCTGAATAGTCCTGATCAGGTTCCTCATCCTCTCTGGGGGAAGCTTCTTGTTGTCTTTTCCTTGAGCTGCTCCTCTCATAGTCCCGGTCTTCAGAATCTAGATTATTTCTAAAGGAATAAGAAAACAAAACAATTAGAATCTTCTCAATAGGACGCAGAAGAGCCACTTCTCATGCACTGTACTTTGTTCAGGAGTTTTGTCAGAAGAACACCAATAATTCTCCTTGATGCAGCTGCATTCAGGGATTCAAAAACAGCATTTCTGGTGCAGGAAGCATTTAATATTTATCAGTACTACAGACTTTCTAGCTCATTGGGCAAAGGGAGGCAGATGCCTATGGAGACTCCTCCTGACTGTGCAGTGTACATGGGACAGCCCCCCTAACTCCCAAGCTAGGCATGCAAGGACACCACAGCCACCACGAATACCTGGGGTTTTATCATCCACAAGATCCCTTTGCTCGATTCAACCCAGCTGTTAATGCTAGCGAATCTGTTGCAGTAACTTTCAGTTTCCGTACCATTTTTGCCCTTCTTAAAGCCTTCTTTCATAGCAAACCACTTCCTTTACTTGGGTCTACTGCTACTCCTCGGCGTCATAATATGGGAAGCAACTCAACTGCACCTCTCGCTGTATTAAGGGCACTTTTTCTGGCGCCTACTGTTAATCTTTCCATCAAACTGCAGTTTCCTGAACGTCCGCCCCTACCTCTGCTCAGAACTGCAGCTGTCAGCAAGTCGGGCTCTGCAGCTAGCACAGACAGGAAGTTCACTCCACAACCAGGCAAGAAGGCCGTACAGAGTTAGCACACTTGGGTTACAAGTTCTTCCAGAGCCTTCACTTGTTTCCCTGGTCAGAGAGCATATAATCTCTCCCCACCGCAAAAATCTAACACAGTTTATCCAGCAAGGCAATGCAGCAGGTTCCTTTACCTGTCTACCTCTTGGGAAACAGGCACCAGCTTCTTCCACCTGGCTACGAGGTTCTTCGCAAAGTCTCCAACGAGCTCATGTTTCCGTAAGCCGTTCACAGTCTTCCCGACACCCGTCTCCTTCATGAGAGAGGCAAAATATTGATTCACCTTTGCAAAACAGTCAACATTGGTGTCACTGCCGAACCTCCCGCAGGATTAGTTAACCTGCTCTCTATTGCTACTAGTAAACTTCCCTGAGCTACAGCGAGGGTATCACGTGTAATTTAGTATGTTTACAGCAAACATTTTGATTACCTTTTTAGTATTGTATTGTTTAGTTCTGTAGATCAAAGACGACAGGGAAGTCTTTTTTGCTTAACGGACCCAGTTATGATTTACCATAGTTGTTGATAAATTTGAAGACTGGAGTCAGTTGCTAATACTTTCAGGTATGGGCACTTCCAAATTTATGCAGCATCAGTCATCATTAGGGACCATTTTGGCCATCATATCAAGATCAAATATTAAGCTTTTGGAAGAATTTCGGACAACAGACTGTCTGCTGCTATTCTGCGTTTGCTCCAAGATGCTCCTTCCCCCTCTGTCTTGAGAAAATTCCATTTCTGGAGCCCTCATCAGAACTGTGTTTATGACAAGATTTTGTAGCAGGTGGCTGCAGCATCACGTTCTACTCCAGGGAAAGTAGGATTTCCGTGGCAAACAGTTACCCTCAAACTTGACAGGCACGATGGAAGCTAAGAGAGTTCACAGCTCTTACCACAAGAATGTCAACTGTGATGGGCAACTCTGACAGCCTCTTCAGACTTTTCAGCAGCTGCAGAGACAAGGAGGAAAGAGTCCAGACTTGTCATATGAAACCACACACTGTGATTAGAAAAGAAGAAAAGTCTGCGCTGCATGAGAGCTTGTTAGAAAGATGCCAGTGGCAGACAGCTGTTATCTTGCTCCAAATCTAGCTCCTGAGAAGCTGAACACATGAGGGCCAACTGTGAAGAAATTAACATCTCTTTGCCTAAGACAGACCACCTGAGAATCTTAAAATGCATTTAAATATTAATGCTTTCTTCACACCGGCCTGGAACTTAACTTTGGCTTAAAGAATCAATAACGGAGGCACATTACACAGCCTTGTTGCACACCAAGTCAAAGAGAGGACCTGGAAGCTTGTGACTCTCAGAAGGTGGTGCTCAAAGTCGCCTTCTTTGGCGCACGGTGCGAGAGGGGGAGTCCTTTTGGAAGTGTTGTGAACGAGATCCTCACGGAAGGAGGTTTTTAAATCTTCAACGGCATCTAGAAAAGGGGCCCTGATTTCCTGTGCCAGCTCCCACTGGGACAGGGCCGCTGACAGTCTCTCCTCACAACTACAGTCAGTGCCATCTACTAGAAACGCCCCAATCCGGAACCTCTAGCCCCACTTTAGCTCCCTTCCCCACACACTGGTGAAGGGCGTTTCACGTGCATAGCGCCAGGTTTGGGCGCACCACACTGCTCCCCATGCCGGGGAGCAGAGAGGAACCTTCTCCAACTTGCACTGACCTCAAGAAGAGCGGTTGCTGGTGCAGGGGAGACGCTCATAGCTCTGCCACCCACACCGAGACTGCTCCACCAAAGTGTCTGAGGGACTTTTAGCTGGCACGAGGGCAGCACCGCAGTTATTTCCTGAACACAGCTACAGCTACAGAGCAGCCTCATCAGCGTTCCCATTGTCACATCCCTGTACAGGGCAGCCGCGTTCGCACGGCCGCGCTGTGGGCTGCACAAAGGGCTGTCCCTCACCCACAAGGGCTCCTCTAAAACACTGCGCTCAAATCAGCACTGGTGGCATGAGCTATTCCAGCCAACCCCTGCTTCCACCGTGCAGGGGACAAAGAGGCCTAGAGTGACTTCCGAAGGAAATCACTTCTAACAAACCTCAAAAGTGCTCTGTCAGAGAGGGAATGCTCCTTGGCAGAGATAAGGGCTTATACTGGAACACAGCTCAGCGGTACTGAGGGGGGAGTTATTTGTACAGCGCAGAAAGTCTGCAGGCCACAAGGCGAGACAATGGTGCAACATGGTTTCAGAACTTATATGAGATGTTTCCTACAGAAAGGACCTGATCTAGTAGCCACTGTTGCTTTCAGCTAAAATCAACCGAGCAGACTCAGATCCTGCTCAAATCCGATGGCTCAGACACAACTACGACCCTATAAATGTTATGAGGAAAAGGCAGCCAGGTAGAAGAAACAAAATTTACCAAGAGGTTTGCATCTTACTAGACACCAGGAAGAGAGACATATAAGAAAGCTCTTCTGCAACATCCTGGTGCAGAGTAAGGTTTCAGCCAGCCCCAAGACACAAATAAAAACCTGGCCGTGTTAGTTCCAGTGCCAACAGAGTCACATTTAACTTGGGTGGATTATTTTCTTTTTCCAGAAGAAGTTAGCCAGACCATTACAACGCTAACAACACACACGAACATGAGATCACTGCAGCAGGGCCCGGCCCCATCTTCTTCATGAGGATTTTTCTCTTATTCACAGTTCCCCTCCCCTCCTTCTCCCCAGGATAGGAGCGGCTTCAAAGCAGAGTTTGTACCTTGGCTATTGGAAAAAAAGTGATTGTTTCTAAACCATCACATGGCTCGAGGCCAGCAGCCCAACTTTCCCTCAGAATAACATTAATACTTAACACCTTTCAGCAAGGCAATTTACAGTCCTACATAATAGTGGGTAAATATTGGTCTTTCACATTACTGATAAGATGTTTCAAAAGGACAGGACAAGAAAACTCAAGATCCGTACTGCTCTTGTAGCATACAGAGAGCATGCAAAGATGCCGCAGACAGGCCTGGCTGGCAGGGAAAAGCTGTAACTGCTCCAGAGCAGCTGGGTAAAGAACTGGAGCAAAAAGGAGAGAGACATTTTCTGACAAATAAACAAGCTCAGAACGATGCGATCTATTGACAACATAAAACCACAAATAACTCAGAGTCTAAGACACTTGTGAGGATGAGTTTAAAGGGGGTCAAAAACGAAAAGGCCGCAGGATCCTTCTCCTGATGTAGAAGGAAAAAAAAAAAAAGTAATAAAAAGGGAGACTGTTTAAAGTTACTATTACAGCTGGTAACAGCCTGCTCAACACATCTCTCTCCTGCCTTGCAAAACCACATACAATCAACAGAGAAAGAAGCGATTTAACATTGCAAGGTTACTGGAGGAAAAGTCAGCCTGCACAAATACCATCGAAGACTGAGGGCGCCTCGGAGACACAGAGGGGCCGTCACTGCCCTGAGTTTGCACAAGGGCAGGAAAGCAGGAGTTGGGCAGATACGTGAAGCCTCCTGCCCACGCTGGGCGGTCTCCAGGACGCAGGGGATTCCTCACAATCATCCAGTCCCGCCAGCTGAACCTTCCTCAGCTGGCCTGGAAGGGCAAGAAAAGGGATCAAAACTTGAGCTCGACTCCAGTTCCAAGTTTGGCATGAAAAAGAATTAATCAGAAGCCTCGCAGGAGGGCTGCTCTCGGCAGTTATCCAGCGGCAGGCACAGCTCAACAGCACTAAGCAGATTTTAGGCAGCGCAGAGCACCTGAGGAGCCTCTCAACTACCCAGGGGGGGATCCATCCCGCACGGGGACGGGAGAGGGGCATCAGCCACTCCACCAAGGCCGGGCAGGGGACCCGACGGCAGGGCCCGAATTAACCGCAGGGCACGTCCTGCACTGCCGGCACTTCCCCAGAGTGTAGTGGCTTCGCCCAGCCGTGCCTGGCGCCACGGAGGTGGCCAAGCCCCGCAGAGACAGCGCGACCGGGGCGCTGGGACGCGCCGCCCCGGCGGCGAGCAGCTCTCCGAGCTCTGCCGGGTGACCCGGCCCGCATGCAAAGGAGGAAAAAGGGCAGAATACATAAAATAAGCCACAAAAATCACCAAGCACAAGGGACCTCCAGCGCCACCTGGGCCGGCCCAGACCGTTCTTACCGGCGG
>VZSV01000077.1:3621056-3631503 GCA_013398735.1 Nothocercus julius
CCGTCCTGGGCCCCCGGGAGCCGCAGGGACCGGCCGAGTCCCCGGCGGCGACCGGCCCCTGCCGCAGTCCCCAGGGGCCAGCCCGGAGCCCTTCCCGTCCCTGTCACAGGGCCCAACGCGTGGTCGGGGGCCACGTTACAGCCGGGCTGAGCTCTCACCAGGGTCAGGGTGATGCCACCTCGCTGCTTTCTTTCCTCCTCACCGTCCCTCACTTATGTTTTTGCCCCATTTTCCTCCCTGCGTTGAGAAACCCTCTAAGAAGGGATGAAGAAGGAATGAAAACTCAGCTTGTCTCATTGAGAAGAAAACCGTTAGGGATCCCCATGCCGAAGGAGTGAGGCAGCTAGTAAGAAAGCGGTGTTACACCACCAGTTCTACTGATTTACTTCTGCTGTGAACAGATTTGTTAGAGACAGAGCTGTGGGCTCCTTATGGAGTTCAGCTGACAGCCGACTTCCCCGGCTCTCTGCGGGTCCCATTGGGATCCGTCCACACTGCAGCGTTCCTGCTGGTGGGCTCGGCTAAACGCGCAGCAGGGAACGTGTGTCGAAGGGCTGCGCGTGCTCGGGAAAGGACGGGGCTGTGCCCGATCCACGCTCCCGGCAGCCCCGTCCCTGTTACGCAGCTTGTTGCGCAGCAGCCTCCTCTCTCACCCAGTCTTGGATGGTCCTGCTGCCAAAGGCCACACAGAAGATGAGGCCAAACAGGTTGAGGGCTGCAGACATGGAGACGATGCTCCTCCAGACAGACAGGGGCTCCTGTGGGAGCCTGGGAACAGTCACCATAATATCACCCTTTATCTCCGTGTAGAAATCACCCGGCTAGTGCCACCCAGGCCGTGCTAGTATCTACTAGTATCAACTGCAGAAGGGCTTTGCTCGGCTCCAGACCCTCTCTGCTTGGGGATGTGATCTCTGCCTTGGCATCTTTGGGAGCATGGTGTGCTGCACTGAATGCGCGATGCCGTCCTGCCCGGCACAGAGCTTCCTCCTCACCTGCTCCCTCCAGCCTCTCTCCATCCGCGAGTGCATCCAGAGGGGCTCGTGCTGCCCTTTCCGCTTCCTGAATCACCCCGGTATCCTCAGAACGGTTTAGAGCTCTGCTTTGCTGGGTGCTACATGGCACGTGTAGGCTCAGCAGAGGGAGCCAAGGGAAGAGGTGGGGGACTGGGAGTAATTTTTAATTTACTGCAAGGAAAAAATCCATTTTTTTTTGAGAGTGGACCTGTTTTCTTGCAGGGATATGTTTGTGATTTGTGACCCCGAATTACCTGGCTGATGAGAAGCCCGACTGCAGTGGGAGCAATAATTCCTGAGACTGTGCCAAAAGTATTTGTGACTCCCAGCAGGAGCCACGGGCGTTCTGGGCCCGGCGTGCTGCGTGACCACAGCTTGGCACGCGGTCCCTGGCGCCGGCGGCGGGACACAGACACGGCCCTGGGTGCAGAATTTGGCATCTTTTGGGAAGCTGAGCTGGGAGGAGCAAACGCCAGGGCTCAAACCAGCCCCCTGGCTGGCGTCTGTCTGGGGGGCAGCCGGTCTTGTCCGTGTGTCTGTCCTGCCGCCTGTCCGGGGACAACCGTCCCTGTTTGTGCGTCCATCCCAGTGTGCGCCGAGTGTCAACCTGCCCCGCCCGTGGGTCCCTCTGCCCCACGCACCAGACCCCGCCCCCTTCATGCTCACTCCCCGCCCCCTGCTCAGACCCCGCCCCTTCCAGACACAGGCCCCGCCCCCTGCGCGGAGCACCCCCCCCGCCCGCCTCGAGCAGCGCGCCCCGGGGGCGGTCATGTGCTCACTCAAGATGGCGGCGCTCAGGGTGGCGGCGCTGCTGCTGTGGCTGTCGCCGGGCTGCGCGGCCGCCGCGGTGCCGCTCGTCATCTGGCACGGAATGGGTGAGAGGCGGCGGGGCCCGCGCCGCGCCGGGGGCCTCCTCGCGGCCGCGGCGCCTGACGCCCTTCCCCTTGGCAGGTGACAGCTGCTGCAACCCGCAGAGCATGGGCTACATCAAGAAAATCGTCGAGGCGAAAATCCCGGGGATTTATGTGCTGTCCCTCAAGATCGGAAACAACGTGATCCAGGTAAATGCGGCTGCCGTCGTGGGTCGCCTGTCACGGCGCGGCTCTGGAGCACCGTATTCCTGCAGTCCCTGTGCTCGATGTGGTGCGGCAAGGACGGCTCCGAGCTGGCCCTCCTGGTTTCCTTCCTGTGAGCTAACAGCTCGGGCAGGTAGGAAACAATAAAGTCTCATTAGCACCTGCAGAACTGGTAAGGAAACAAATCCCCAGTCCAAATTGGATCACTGTGCAAATCCACCGATTAGCACCCTCCGAGTGCTCCAGATAATATGAAGGCATGTGCTAAGCTACTGCTCTCCTGAATGCAGAACTTTGTCCCCTGCTGCTTTCTGTGACTGCAAATTCCTCTTTGATTTGCAAGCTCTCCCTTGCCATACATCTATACAACAGACTAAAGATAGAGGCTTCTTCTGCACCTTTGTAGTTCTGACTATTCTATATAACCCTACTGGATTTCTTTAAATAGTCTTTCAAGATAATGCGCAATATTTATTGTTGGAAAATATGGGTGAAGTTTATATATGTATAAATGTGTATGTATTAATAAAAAATACTTAAAGGGACTCATATTTTTTGATGTCTGAGGAAATGCCACTGTTCTGTGTGAAAGTTTTGCAAGGCAAAACAGGAAGAACAACCTGATAAAGGGGAAATCTAAAAACCTGTATTTCACTTCTGTTACATCATGAAAGTAAAATGTCTTCTTTTAAAAGCAGAACTGTGATCTGTTTGTTGAGCTTGACATATACTAAGCCATTGTAAAGCACAAGTTGTTCTTTTTCATCTGGGTAATTCATCAGGATATGGAGAACAGCTTCTTTATGAACGTGAATGATCAAGTGAGAGAGGTGTGCAGCCAGCTCGCAAGGGACCCTCACCTGAAGGGAGGCTACAACGCAATGGGCTTCTCCCAAGGAGGACAGTTCTTGTAAGTGTACCCTTCTTTTACATTTCCAGTGACTTTTGGGGCAGTTTGGGGTTCTGTTACTTAAAACTCTGTAGTACTGAGCAGCTGTAAAAATATTTAAGCCCTTTCACGAAGGTAAGACAAGCCAAGACTCCCTTGCCAAGGGAGGCAAGAAGACAGAAGCAGGGTGCGGTTTCCTGAGCTCCTGAAGCTCTCTGTTGTCAGAAGGGCTCAGCTCTCTCTGCAGAGGTTGCCAAGTGCCTCAGCCCATGCAGCAGCAACGTTCACGACCTGGGTGAGCTAACTCGGCTCCTTTGGCTTTCCCCACAGGAGGGCGGTGGCTCAGAGATGTCCTTCTCCACCCATGTTCAATCTGATCTCCGTTGGTGGGCAGCATCAAGGTAGTGTGCTCTTAGGCTAGCACAACCACTAACCATGGTGCAGAACTCTTGGCAGCAGGATTGAATATCTTGGCCCCTTCCTGGAATTTGATTTTGCTTGTGAGTTAAGCCATCTGAAGCTGGTGATCTGCTTCAGCTCAGATAGCTGACTATGTTATCTTCTAGTCTTGCTCAACTGGCAGGGCAAAAGGACCTTTGTCAGCAGATGACTTTCTGTGCAGGTAGAATTCTTATAAACCTTGAAAGCAGCTTGGAGGAGTTATTTCTGGAGAGATTTCTGACTACCTCCTAGATCAGAGGGATATTTTTCAGCCAGCACTTGGAAAGCTAAAACCCCAAGGAAAGGGAGGTGCTTTTTGCAGCAGGTTAGAGAGGCAGTATGTAGTGTAATTTAGGAGCTGTGCAGTTAAGGATCTGGGAGAATACCTGGCAGTAAATTTCAAATGCTCTCTCCTGGGAAGTTCTATGGCTTGAATTTATTTCTTTGTCAAGTGGTGCCGAAGAGTGGTAGGAAATCTCCTGAAACCTCCTGGGAACAGACTAGGTGAGCTGAAAACTCTTCAGCTCATCCTGTTTGCCATAGCAATATCACATGCTGGGCAAGAACACCATCCATTATCTGTGTGTATAATAATGCCCAGGTGCAGGAGGGCTGTCTAATGGGATTGCAGGATTAAACATCTCCTGACTGCCTGAGTAATTCCTGCCACTGCTCTGTAAGAGGGTGGTTCTTTAGCAGATGGAGAGATTAAGTAGATTGGTTTACCGAGCTGTTACACGTCTCTGTGCCTCAGGAGTATACGGCTTTCCACGCTGTCCTGGGGAGAGCTCCCATATCTGCGACTGGATCCGGAAGACGCTGGATCTGGGTGCATACACACCAACCGTTCAGGAGCAGTGAGTATTTTCATCAGGCTGCAAAATTGGGGCCAGGCCTGTGTGGGAAGCTCTGGGTTTCCAGTCTGATCTTTGGTTTCTCTCCAGCTTGGTACAAGCAGAGTATTGGCACGACCCTTTGAAGGAGGAGGACTACAGGAAAAACAGCATCTTTTTGGCTGACATAAATCAGGAGAGGGTAAGGACCTGACTAACGTATACGTGCCAGCAGTGGAGCATCAGCCTGAGTAGGGAGTTCCTTCATGGCAGTAGTTCTCCTTGGCTAGGATCAAGCATTTGCACTGCTAGACTTACTGAGACTTGTCCCACATCAGAGCAGTTTCTGTGACACCAGGCTGTGATCGAAGTAAAGATAAACACAGTGCTCAATCCACACCCTGCCTTTCTAGGGGGCAAATCCTCTCCCTCCTTAGTAGGAGGGTGGGTAGTTGGGAGCCGAGTTTCTTACACTGTCTTGGTGGGGGCTCCCAAGGAGTTAATCTGTTCTCTGCACTTTCACCCAGGGCATCAATGAGACATACAAGAAAAACTTGATGGCTCTGAAGAAGTTTGTGATGGTTAAATTTCTCAACGATACCATGGTCGACCCTCCAATCTCTGAGGTGAGGCAAGCAGGGTGGATGCTGCCTTTGTCCAGGATCCTGTTTATTCCTTTGCTTGCTCCTTTTTGTTTTCTCCTTTGATGGCAGAACTTTAATTTGATGAGGGGTAGTGTGAGAGCAGGTATTAGCCTGATAGTGCAGTGTCTGAACAAGCCTTCAGCACCTCTTTCCTTGTTTTTGACAGTGGTTTGGGTTTTACAAAAGCGGCCAAGCCAAGGAGACTGTTCCTCTGAAGGAGACAGCACTGTACACAGAGGTATGTTCTCCTGGGTGCTGGGGCGGTTCTGCCGTTTCACTCTAGAGAGAGTAACGGCCTGAAATCAGGGACTTTAGGAGCTCCAACCCCAGCAGCTCTGCTCGAGTTGCACCTCTGCTGTTCCTGCACCACGGGCACCCTTGCCTGGAGCCTAGGGAAGCTACGGTCACGGTTCTCTCTCTTCAGGATCGCCTGGGGCTGCAGGAAATGGACAAAGCAGGAAAGCTGGTGTTCCTGGGAGTCAAAGGGGACCACCTGCAGTTCTCGGAAGAGTGGTTTTACACCACTCTCCTCCCCTTCCTCCAGTGAAGCCAAGAGGAAGCCTCGTGTTAGAGCCCTGGGAAGGCTCTGGCGCTCTAGTTAATGCAGCTGCTGCTGTTCAATTGCACTTTTGTGAACAAGCCTGGGGGGAAGCAGTGGGAGAGGGAGGGGGGGCTTTAGCTCAGCAGGTCCACAGTGTGCGGAGGTGGCAGCCCTGTTACCCTGCAGCAGGAGACTGGGATTCCACTGGCTGTAATTGAACTAACTGAAGGACTCCAAGCCCTGGCAGGCCTGGGGAAGGCTACCTGGGTGTGCTCGTCAGCTGCGACTGTTCCAGGCACTTGATCAGGGCAAAAGGGGGCTGGGTGAGGGGTTTAACAATCACATTCGCAGCCCATGGTGCCTGTTCTTCATGGGAAGCCATGGCACTATTAACCAAAATCACTAGTTCAGGGATGCTGCACTGCTGGAGGAGATCAGCAAGCAGACTTACATGATGATGCAGGGGAAAGAAAGATTACAGTCTTTACTTCAAGGCTGGCCCTTTCTCCCTAAGTTAGTTGATTCTAGGGGGAAAAGAAAGGTTTTGCATTAGGGGGGTATTAACTTCATTAACAGTTTTCAACTAAAGGCTTGTTTTATGCACTTTTCTACATTAACATTAATAAAAACTTTACAATTGAAAAAGGGGTGAGATGTGACAATTACTTACAGGTTGATTCAGAGAAGGAAAAAGTCTGTACTTCCCCTTCAGTCTTGCTGCATGGGGGGAGCACTTTTCAAAGCAATCTCAGTGGAGTTAAACAGCAAGAGCATTTTGTCCTACCTGAGGTTCTGGCTGTTTTCACACAGAGTAAACAAGAGCCACAGTAATGAGCAAGTTGGCATTAATTTTATTCTAATCTTCTGTATAATCTTAAGTACATAAGAAAGTTTTTTTTCCACAAGCCTCAGGAGAAGACGAGTACAAGTCACAGGACAGTCTTAAAAAAAAAATTGCATATTTTTTAGTAAGTTTTGTCCTAGAGAAAGAGAACATTGACACTTTACAGAGGAAATGCCTATAAGATATGCTTATGCCACCCGAGGCGCTGGAAACATGAAGGTGAGAGCTCGTGCAGCGCCCCGTACGGTTCAGTACAGTACTGTGGCCTCGATTCATTGCTCTGCTCCAGGGCCCTGGAACAGACAACAAACCTCCAGGAAAGTAAAGAGCCAAGCAACAGGGGAAAGGGCAGGTTGAGAAGTTTCACTCTATGGTGATCCAATGCCAAGGAGGAAGAGTGATGAACCAACTTGATCCAGCTCAGGTGTTTCCTACCCTGCACTTACTGACCCTGGAATGAAGGAGACCATTTCTCTGCAGAAGGGGACAGGTTCCGGAGAACTGTCCTGGAAGACTGAACCTGCGTTCAGCTGCTCCGAGAAGGAAGCCCTGGGGCAAAGATTCCCTTCAGAGGGTGAAGGGCTCATGGAAAGAGGTGCTCAGCTCCAAGCTACCAGCCGCACTGCTGGGGAAGGGTTACTGCAGTCACTCCGCTGCAGTCTCACTGTGGCACCAGTTAATATAAAGCCTCCTGTCATGGCACAAATCAGAAATACACTGAGCTAGAAGGAATGATAAAAGGGAAGTCAGTGTGGAATGCTACAGCCCAAGTCCTCAGCCTTTGGTCCAACAAAACCGTTTCCACATCCTGTAATGCCATTGATAAATGCACAAAGCTGGAACTGGCAGCTTCCAGGATGTCCTCGAGACATCTGCCTTAGCAACCAAGTATTCTGGACCCCAAAAGACACCGTTATTTGTTGAGTCAAAAAAGGGAACAGTACTCCTCTTTCACATGAACAGTTTGCTTAAAGGCAATACAAAAAAAACAAAAAGAAAAAACCTAAACAACACTCTGAAAGCCAACTGCCAATACTGCCTGTGAAGATCACCCCAAATCTGACATGATCAATTGATGCAGTTAGATTGGACAAGGGGAGAAAAAAATACACCTTCCTGCTAGTAGATGTGGACGATGACTGACCCGCCACCAACACCAAATCCCAGCCAGAGGTATTTCAGTGACGGCAGGTAGCTGTGTCTCTTGAGTAGAAGAGAAGCAGTTTGAGAGCAGAAAGGTACAGGAAATCTAAGAGAATCATCTGAAAGCAGATTTGTCCCACAGCAGGGCCAGGGGAGGGCACGAGCCTTGGAGCTTGTCTGCTTAGCCAGCAATTTCTGTCACAGTGGTAACCAACTTCTGACCATTCCACACTGTCTTGAACTGTTCTGGGACAGGCAGTTCAGTCTGGAGAGAAAAACAGAAATCCATCATCAAAAATCTGTTTATGACTGAGACAAGTAACTATTCCCACTGCTTTAGGCACTTCTGTTTTCCGAGACGCATACTATGTCCCCTCCTGTACCCCTGCCTGTTCTGTCCTTTGGAGAAGAAACTCACAGAACAGAGCAAGTATCTCACCAGCAAAGAAACTGATTTGTTGCTTTTAGCAGACCCAGAAGGATCCTTCCTTAAGCACATCCTTTCACCTCCAAGACATCCTGGAAAAGCTATCACTTGGACTGAAACATGGTGTAGTACTGCAGATTCTTGCCTCTCAAGGAAACCCGTCCTGCTTCACTCCACCTCTGGCAGCCCTCCTCACCGATTTCAAAATGAACACTTACAAAGTCACCACCCTCCGTGGGAATAAGGACATTCATCTCCGATGACTTGGCACTGACGATTTCGCAGTCTAGGGCGCTCTTGCTCAGATAAACATGGCAACCATCTGTCTTATTGATGGAAATCGTTGGCACTTTCCCCATTACCTGGCAGATTGTTCAAAGCAAAAGTTACAAGAGCGTAATGTTGAATTGGACAGTCACAACATTTGTCTTTTGCAGTTGTCTTCAAGGCAAGAGGTTTGCTTGGCTTGTTCACAGCACAGCCAGCAAGTTACACTCACCTGAACTTTAACGTCCCTGCTGTTTATGATCTCCACAATGCCCACCACATCATCAAACACCAAACCTAGCTTCTTGCAGTTATCTGCAAAGAGGAGAACACAGTAACTCACAACAAGGTTTGCAGATTCAGCCTCCTGCAGGCAGATCACAGAGAAACACTTCTGAGCGTCACTTACCGATGGTGATGGAGTTGATCTTGCCTTTGACTTGGAGTGTACTATTTGTGCACTTAAAAACATACGCTACTTGCTTCAACTCTGTGTCGCTGATCACCAGGTTAGTGGCATTCTCATGGTTTTCCTGAAAAGGCAGGGAAAAGGCACTTTATTTTTGGAGGGGAAAAACAGTTAATTTATTCTGAGAGCTGGGCAGTGGACACCACTTAAAAGCCAACTGCATGTTCCTTCAAACTAATGCCTTTTACAAGAAAGGTGTTTAGGAGACCTGCCTTCCATACAGTAAAGATCCCATCCCTCCAACAGACTTATGCTGATATCAAGTGCTCACCACTCTCCACTTTTTGCCCTCTAGCTCTAGCAGTGGAGGTTCCTTCTTCGGAGAGGTTTTTGTAGTGGGGTTACCACTACACACTGCTTTGGGAGCAGTGAAAGGTTTCGGTCCACTTCGCACAGGACCCCCCTGGTTCTTCAGCGCCGGATTTTTGTGGGTCTTCATGTCATCTGAAACATGTCTCAAGCCTGCAAAAGAAACCGAGCCTGAGCGCCAGCCCTCCTCACACCGCAGTTTCACTGACACCAGATATCAGTGACCAGCATAATAATATTTTTCAGAATACGAATCAGTTCTTGAGGTTGGGCTTTGTTGAGCCCAAGCCTGAGCAACAGCTACTAAAAGATTCAACCAGAACCACTGTTTCAATGTTAATGAAAACAAAAGGTGCTGAGGAATCAGGAGGCCCCAGCTGTTCCACTCTCCAGTTGGAAAAGGCCTCGAGTAAGCACCTCGCTCCTGCTTCACCTCCTTCCTTGTGCACTGACCAGGTAGCACATGAAAGCAGATATGAAGAGGTAACAAATGGCACCTTTAGTGCTTGGGACGTGCGTGCAAATGAAGCCCTCCCTCCTCAGTCCGTTGAGCTGTTGCTCTCCCATACACCCGGCAGCTGGGGCTGTGCAGGGGAGCTCCCCCTGCGCTCACGAACCGCCCCGGGGCCGTGCCTGCCTCCCGGCCCCGCGCTCCAGACCAGATGCTCTTTTGTTACGGCCAGCGGACGTTCTGAGCAGGTGGATCCATGACCAGCAACAAAAGCGGAATCAAAAAAGCCAGTGAGGGCACAAGAGTCCTCGCCGCCCCCCCTCCACGAGCTGCTGGCACCTACCGGAGGTGATGTCCTCCCCCCGATTGATCTGTGCGAAGAGTGCCGAGCGGGACGCGGAGGGGTCCGCGCCGGAGCACGCGGGAGCCGGAGCTGGTGGCGGCGGAGGGCCTGGGGGGGCAGGCGCAGCCCCCCCAGGGGGGGCGCACAGTGCATTAGCCCCTTCTGCTGCTACCGGACCCTGTAAGAGGCCAACAAGAGGAACGGTGGTTGCCCAAGCTCCACGCCTGCTGCAGCCGTCACACAGCTCCCGTCCTCCAAGAGGCTCTGCGGCTGGAGCCAGCACTTACTGTTTTGCTCCAGGTCAGCCCTGTGGTGTGATACTCTTTGATATAGGCCTGCAGCTCTGTCCAGATGCTCAGATAAGCTTTCACCCAGTCCACGTGCTTTTTATCTCTGAGGACACAAGGAGATCGTGAGTGAAGAGGTACATTTGCCATCACAATCCACAGCCTGTGAACAGACCCTCATGTCTCTGCACCTCTCGGCCTGCAGACCCCGCTGGACAAGCACAGCAGCCTCACACCTCCAGCACTAACTTTCAGCTTCAACAGTCATCTCACAACTGCAGGTGGAAGGCCCCAGGCTTCCTCTGTACCCCCAGTTAATTGAGGGGACTGGTAATTCTTACAAGACCCATGCCTGAAAGGCATCTTGCTGCCTTGGGAAGCAGCTCAGGCTGCCACCACATGGTGCGGAGACAGGAAGGGCCATACACTCCCCTCCAGGGACTGGCAGATGAATACAAGTAATCAGG
>VZSV01000752.1:0-12974 GCA_013398735.1 Nothocercus julius
CTCTGAGGGGCAGTGTCCAAAAGAGGACCCCCTGCAATGAGTCCCCAGCTCCCATTCCTCTGGCAGTGACAAAAGGTCCCCACCTTGTACTCCTGCCTCTCCCCAACACAAGCGACTCTTTGCCCCAGGGGAAGCTTGGGAGACACCGCACCCAGGGAAAGACCACACAGAGATGCAGACTGACATGCAGCATTGCTTTAATGACTCAGAAGAGGGGAAGGGAGTTCCTGTGAGAGGAGGCCCCTTGCGCACAGAGAGCACCGGGAGCAGCCCAGAGTTGGCACCCTGTGAGCACACTAGAGTTTCCCACAGGGTGCCAATTGCCTGCCTCTCAGCAGCAGAGCAGCCAGAAGTTCCCCCTAGCCTGGTCTTGGGGGTGCCTCACGCAGCAGGGGAGCAGAAGGCAACAAAGTGAAAGAAAGGGAACAAAGAGAGTTGGAGAAGATGAAGGGAGGCAGAGTCTGTGCTTCAAGAGAGCCTGAGCGGGCCCTTTCCAGCCAGACAGTTGTAAGAGGAGTTGTAAGAGAGTGGCATGTTGTGGAAAAAAAAGAGTCCTGAAGATCCGTTGTGTTTCAACGTAGGTGTTCTGCATTCCTGGGGGTTCTTATCTGGTTGTAATTTTGGCGGCTTTAGCAGGGGGGGCACCTTCTGCCGCAGTAGCGACCGGAAATGCTGGAGAGGTCGCAGCACCCAGAGTTGATGGGCACTCCCTCACAGCTGAGGATGCTGCCAATAGCAGCGAATGTGGAGGATCCCACAGTGGTGTTCTGCGGGAAGGAGCTGAGGATGGGACCGGGCAGGGTCACCACCTCAGGAGAATAATGACTGTGAAGTATGAGCTAAAAGCATGGTTTGATTTTTATACCGAAACTTTCTGAACTGAGCAGACAAATTGTACCCAATTATTTTCTACAAATCTAGCAACAAAGTTTCTAAACTTTTATAGGGGTTTAACTGGCAGTGGGACAGACAGTTACAAACTGAAATCCATTAGAAATTTAAAGTTAGGTTAGCATGTAATATATTAATTTATTGCAGGTGGATAAGGTACATCCTTCCCCCACAGAATGGGTTACAGGAATGAAACCAGCATCATGTACTTCATTCTCCTTGGATTTCCCACCTCAGCTGAACTGCAGCTCTCCTCTTTTCTGCTTTCTTCCTGGCTTATTCATTAACAAATCTAGAAACTGCTTTGCCCTTGTTAGAAAATAGTGTGTGGGATAGGATGAGGCATGTAAAATGCACATCTGACCTGTTTCCTCTGAGGTTCCCTTATTCTCTGTTGAAAGAAAAAGGCATCCACATGGATGATAAAACTTCAGAACTCAAGTCTTTTAGGCTTGAGCCCACTTAATGACGAAATTGAAAATCATCTAAAGATGAAAAAAAAACGGCTCCAGAATACCAAATGACCTTATTATACCAAGGAAATTTGCAGTCAAACATCTTTCTGGGGCATTCCAAATGATTTCCAAGAGGAAATTCAGGCACATCTGACAGGATAGAGCACTTCACAGATTTATTGAGATAGAATTTGCCTTGGATCAGCAATATTACAGTAATGTCATAGCTCAAAATGTAGGCCAAGAGCAACTTAGAGGCTATCACAGAATGGTTGAGATAGGAAGAGACTTCTGAAGATCAGATAGTCCAACTTCCCTGCTCAAGCAGGGTCACCTAAAGCATGTTGCACTGGGTCATGTCCAGGCAATTTTTGAATAACTTAAAGCAAAGACTCTCTAACCCCTCTGGGCAACCTTTGCCAGTGCTCTTTCACCCTCACAGTCAAAAAGTTTTTCCTCATATTCAGGCAGAATTTCCTGGGTTTCAGTTTATGCCCATCGGTTCTTCTCCTGTCACTGGGCGCCAATGAAAATAGGTTGGCCCCATCCTCCTGATATCCTCCCTTCACATATTTGTACACACTGATAAGCTCCTCTCTTAGTCTTCTCTCCAGGCTAAACAGGCTCAGCCTTCAGCCTTTCCTCATAGGAGAGATGCTCCGGTGCTTTCAGCAACTAAATAACTCTGCACTGGACACACTCCAGGGGCTCCATGTCTTTCTTGCACTCGGAAGCTGAGAACTGGACACAGTACTCCAGATGTGGCCTCACCAGTGCTGAGCAGAGGGGGAGGAACACCTCCCTCGACCTGCTGGCAATGCTCTTCCTAATGCACCCCAGGATACCATAAGCCTTCTTGACAATAAGGCATATTGCTGGCTCATGGTTAACTTGCTGTCCACCGGAATCCCAGGTCCTCCTCCACAGAGCTGCTCTCCAGCAGGTCAACTCCCAACCTGGACTGGTGCATGGGATTTTTTCTCTCTAGATGCAGGACCCTGCACTTCCCCTTTTTGAATTCGATAAAATGTCTTTCCTGTCCAAATCTCCAGCCTGTTCAGGTTTCCCAGAATGGCAGCAGAGCCTTCTGGGGTATCAGCCACTCCTCCAGTTTTGAATCTTCAGCAAACTTGCTGAGGATGCACTCTGTTTCTTCATCCAGTACTTGACCCTGGGAGACACTGCTAGCTATAGATCTTCAGCTAGATGCTGTACCGCTGGTAATAACCCTTTGGGCTCTGCTATTCAACCAGTTCTGAGTCCACCTCACTGTCTGCTCATCTAGACTCCACTTCCTCAGCTTGTCTATAAGGAAGCTCTCCCCTTATCTACCCAGTTAGTCATTCCATCATAGAAGGCTATCATGTTCTTTAGCATGATTTCCCCTTGATGAATCTATGATTACCTACTTATCCTTCACATGCTTAGAGATGGCCCCTATCAAGAGCTGTTCCATCACCTTCCCAGGTGTGGTGGTGAGGCTGAACAGCTTTTGGTTTCCTGGATCCTCCTTCTGGCCCTTTTTGTAGACCAGAGTAACAGACTTGCTTCCTTCCTGACCTTAAGTAATCCCTAGTCCAACTGTCCTCCTTCATAGAGAGAGTGAAAAATCTTCTTTTTTTCCAGACTTCCTCTGGTTTCCACGGCATAGGATTCCTGAGAGATGGGCTTAGCAGTAAAGTCAAGCATTGCAAGAGACCACCCAGGGTAGTGGTGGAGTCCCCAACCCTGGCAGTGTTCAAGAAACATGTAGATTAGAGACATGATTCAGTAGGCACGGTGGTGATAGGATTACAGTTGGACTTAAGGATCTTAAAGGTCTTTACTTTTTGTCCACCAGGACCCTGGCTGCAGGGGGCAGTGAGGGTGTCCCACAGGGTATCCCACAAGGTCTCCCGCAAGGTCTCCTGCAAGGTGCCGTGGTGCACGGTGCTGGACCTGGCAGTGCGGGGTGGGAGCGGTCTCTGTGCACGGCTGGGGAACTTGGGTCGGCGCAGGGTGGTGAGTCTGGAGTGAGGGGGCCTGTGGGAGTTAGGGAGGAACAACTCTTGGTGCCAGGACGGGTTGGGGGTTGGCCTGACGAGAGCAGCTCTGTGGAGAAGGACCTGGGTGTCCTGCTGGAGAAGTTGACCATGAGCCAGCAGTGTGCCCTTGTGGCCAGGAAGGCCTATTCAGCCTATAGAACAGAAGGCTGAGAGAGGAGTTTACCAGTGTACACAAATATCTTAAGGGAAGGTGTAAAGAGGAGAGCCTATTTTCAGTGGTGCCCAGCAATAGGACAAGAGGCAACAGCCACAAACTGAAGCACAGGAAGTTCTACCTAAATATGAGGAAGAACTTCTTGATGGTGAGGGTGAAAGAGCCCCAAAACAAGCTGTCGAGAGCGGTTGTGGAGGCCCTTTCCTTGGACATATTGAAAACCTGCCTGGCCAGATACAATCCTGTGCAAGGTGCTCTAGGCGACCCTGCTTGAGCAACAGGGTTTGACCAAATCAGCTCCAGAGGTCAATTCCATCCACAACCATTCTGTGATGCTCTGAGTTGGGAATAGCTGTGCACTGGAAATTGTTTGACTGAGGCAGGGGGGCAGCCCCACAGTGGGTGCTCTGCATTGGAATGGAGGCTGTGAGCAGTGTAGAGTATCTGTGGGTCTGGTCCCATCAGTGGGACACCCAAGGAAGCTGTGGGGCTGTGCTCAAGGTAGGCCCTATGGGGACTGGCTTGCAGAGGCTGTGCAATTTTCTTGGTATGTGGGTGGGGAAGCGGGGGGTGGAAAGTGTGCTTTTTGCAGGTGATGGATTTTGGGGAATTGGGGGCCTTGGGCCTGGCTTCTGCATGTCACATAAGGCAGCTGGGAATCAGGGTCCTCTTAGGCTAGCAAGTAGGATGCCATATGTGGAGTCTGGGTGTTGAGAATGGGGCCTTCAGGACTGGAATGCAGGGTGCTTAAGAGAGGAGCTGGGCACTATGAAAAGGGTCCTCTCGCCCTGGGGTACCACAGCCAGGTAAACTGGCCATTAGTAATGGGGGCTCCCAGGTGCAGCGTGTTGGCTTGGGAGTGCAGACACTGGGACTCTACTTGCAGAGCTGCAAATTTCAAATGTCCTGTCTTTCTCCTAGGTGGAGGGACTGGGTTTGTGGGCAGAGCCTTGACCCAGTTACTGCGTATCCGTGTGCATGAGGTGACTCACATCTCTCAGCAAGGGGGCAAGGATCGTGTCAGCTGGGTATGTGATGAGAGTGCTCACAGGAGGAGCAATGTGCCAGGGTCAAGGAACAAGGTAGCTTACCCTGCCTTCCTGCAGGCCCTGCTGCAAATACAGGGTGCCTGCATTTGGGAATCTGTCTTCCCTGAATGTAGCACTGGGCTTCTAAGTGCTCTGTGTGTGAGAGCAATGGAAATGGGTAATGCTGCCAATCCAAAGAATAAAATCTTCTCCATCCATGCTTATGCTCCAGGCTATGTCCCACAAGTTCAGAAAGGGTATGGTTGGGCTTTTCTTTATGAGCCCACACTGCTTGGTTGTTGAAGAGGGAGAAGACTGTGAGTGTGATGTCTCCATTACCCCCTTTCTAGGAAGAGTTGTCCCACTCTGGACTGCCCTCATGCGATGCTTTGGCTGGTGAGAATGTCCTCAACCCTTTGTGCAGGTTACTTGATCTCCCATAGCACTATGAGGGCAAGGCAAAGGCAAGACAGCCCAGTGTTATAGGAGAGTGTGTAGGGAATCTGGAGAACGGACAGAACATCCAGAATGGAGTTTGGTCCTTTGTCAATATCTGGGTCCTCAAGTATCCAAAAAAAATTCTCTAGGACTGATGGATCACAGAAACTTGGGAGACCAGTGCCCTTCTGGAATGATATTTGGAGGCCAGGCAAAGTAGCTGCTGGTATCCTAAGTGGCGCTGGATGCATCCATTTAAGTAATAATGCAAAATCAGAAGCAAAGTGGGTTGTGGAAACCTGTCTTGGTTTGGTTAGGAGATTTATTGGAGATGTCTCCTCTGGATACTTGAATAGAATTCCTATCATACAGCCTTGGTGTCCAACTTCTCTCATATGTGTGTGCTAAGGGAATCCAAGGCAGAAAGTAGAGAGTTTCCTTCTCCTAAAGTCCTCATGTACTTGGGTAATAGAGTCCTGCATCCTCCCCTAACTCTGAAGTGGGGTAGTGGGGACTTCATGTGACCTCCTTTGTGCTTAGGAGGTGTCTGTAGGGACCATTTGTCCTTGGGGCTGTTGTTTTCTGGGATATATTAGGAAAGAGTATGATGAAGGGCTCTCCATTCTCCAGGTGGGATGATGCTTTCTGCAGGGAAATCATGAGCAGCCGGGTGGAGACCACCAAGACCTTGGCCAAAGCCATTGCTGAGGCTAATCAGCCACCTTGTGCATGGATCTTCATCATCGGTGTAGGTATTGCTTGGGCTCAGCCAAGGCATGTCTTGTGTCAGCTTGGGAAAACTTCTGGGAGACATGTTTCTTGCCTTGAAATGCTGCACATAGTTTTTTGCCATCTTTTGATTTTAATGTCTTTTCTCTGTTTCCCTATATAAGCCTCTAGATGTCCTGCAAGAACAATGGATCTCAGGAACAATTGATCTAATCAAGGGCAGAGTTGCAGCCGCCCTTGTGTCTCCAACTTTGCATTCCTACTTGCTGTAGTCTTTGAAGCAGCTGAGCATCTGTGACACCTGAGTTTAGAGCAAGCTTCTATGCCTTGCTTGCAGATGCATTTGGTTCTTGGGACTGCCAGCTCAACCTGAGTGCTAGCAGATCTTGCTGAGTTTGCAGAGCCTATTTGTAATAAAAAACCCTATCAGCATAAAACCTGTCAGCGTTTCTGTCAGAGATACTCTGCTTCCTTCATATGAGGACACTTCTGCCCCTGATGCAGTTACGGTGCTCTGAGAACTTGGTGTCATGTTCCAACCCTGACCCCTTTCTCTTGTTACCTCTACAGGTTATTACCGTCCCAGCCCCACAGCAGAGTACACAGAGGACAGTGCTGGGGGGGGGGAGGATTTTGACTTCTCATGCCTGGTGAGCTCCTGGGAGGCTGCAGCTGTCATCTGTGGGAGCCTGACTCGTGGTGTTGTAGTGAGATCTGGTGAGATGGTGTATCATCCCTATTCAGGGTAGCTCTGGTTTGATCTTGAACAAGAGAGGAAAGGGCTGGGAAAAGGACATCAGCTGGGTCCCCTTTGTTGCTGAGGTTCTGTCCCAGTCCGACGTGGGTCTGGGAGTGAGGGGGTTTCTTATCCTTTGAGAAGGGGGTTCATGTCTCACTCTGTTCTCTCCACAGGGGTAGTGCTGGGCTGGGATAGTGTTGTCATCTCTCGCATGCTCTGGCCTTTCTGTCTGGGGCTGGGAAGCCCCTTGGGCTCTGGACTCCAGCTATTTCCATGGATTCACGTTTGGGACCTGTCTGGAATAGTGTGTCATGTCCTGGAGAGTGAGTGCCTGCAAGGGGTCTTCAATGGTGTCTCGCCATCTGCCCCTTCTACCTCCAACGGCAGCTTTGCTCAGGAGCTTGGTGCAGCCCTAGGACACCCAGCCCTGCTGACAGTACCTGCTTGGGCCGTGTGGGCTGTGTTTGGGGCTGAGTGGTCCATCATGCTGCTGGAGGGCCAGAGGGTGGTGCCGAAACGTACTTTGGAGAGTGGCTACTATTTCATCTTCCCTGATCTCTCTGCAGCTCTGAAGGACATCGTGGCTTGAGGGTGGGTGGATTGGGAACCTGTTTTTGTGAGCTCTTCAGCCTGCATATTTGTCACTGTCCCTCAGTCATTTTTTCTGAGTGATCCTGTCCTTTGGCTGTCATATCCCCTCTGGGGTGTTAGGATGGGATTCTTTATAATTCCTCACACTGTCTCTTGTGTACCCCCAATTTAGGAGTTGCTCTTCCCACTCCAAAGCAGCTTTTCCAGAAGGGCTTAAGCCCCTCCAAGGACAGTAGTTGCTAAATTTGGCATCTTCCCTGTTGACAACTCACATGTGAGCTGCTGGTGGAGCAGTGGGAGTGCTACACTTCCTCTCCTGAGGAAGAGAAGTTGCAACAAGGTTGAGTGTCTGAGATTTGCAACACTTGTCCATCTTGTTCCATGCCCTCCCACCACGTCCGGTGCTTTTCATTGTATGTTCACGAGCGATCCAGTTATGCTGTCCTGTTTACTTGTCTCACACTTTTAGGGAATAGGGTTGTGGTGGGGAGAATCCATCCTGTGTGATGCTATGCCCAAAGATTCTTTTGAAAACTTAAAAGGGACTCTCAAGAGCAAGGACTGCAAATGTAGCATGACCACAAGTAATAAGTATTCACTATTCACTCTTAAGTTGCGATTTCAGCCTAATTTGCTATAGCCAGGCACTAAATGTCATTCTGTGCACACTTCAGGTTTGCAAACAAATTCCAATCCCTCAATGCCCTGTCAGTCACAGAAGGAATCAAGGTGCAGGTGTCACCCTCACTGTGTGGGAGGCCATGCGGTCAGGCCGGCTGCCAGCGGGTGGGATGCACCAGCGCTCATTGTTGTCTATGGCCTGCCCTTGCCTGCAGGACTGTGGCATTTTCCATCTCTGTGAGGGAGTACTGCATGGGTTATATAGATATATTTTAGAAACTAAAATTACTATTAAAACTTGTGAGTTTGAGCCATTTCTGTGCTCAGCAGGTGCCTTTATATGCTTAACCCAAAAATGGATTGTAAATTGTAGGAGTGGTAAATGTGAAAGTCCTGTTGTGCAGTTTCCAGGATTTCACTCAACTTGGTCAGGCTGTTACCTCTACCTCTAGTTCTTGTTCCATTCAGGGCTTTTGCTTCTTGTTCCCCTCTTTTCCCCTGGGGAGCTGAATGTCTTCTGTTTCCCTGTATAAGGGAAATCTGACTGTAGCTTAAAGTTTGTGTGCCCTTCTGCAAGATGAAGAATCACAGGGCTGGCCTATGCATTGCTGTGAGCAGAGCAGGTCTCCTAGAGGAGTGAGAAAGAGGATCTTTGGGGCTGAACTATAACAGGAAACGTTTTGTCCTCAAAAAAGCCAACGAAAGGAAACCTGAACTCAAGAGGTGCCTCTGAGGGGGCAGAAAGAGGCAATGGCTTCAGCAAATCCTGAAGTTATCTAACTGAAAGAGTCCTTCTGTCCTACATTTAGTCTCATGTACCACTGCGAAATTGTCTGCAGCTGTGCTGCAGAAGCTTGGCCTGTTTAGTGCTTTAGATGGTCTTGTGGTTAAGACAAAGGGGAATGAGGTGGAGAGTTACAAGAGCTGCTAAAGGAACCCCGCTGGCTGCCAGGAGAGGCAGAAGAAGCTGAATTGCATCTATGATATTACTCAGCTTCCCCTGGCCTTCTCTCCCCCAGCTAGCTGAGCTCCTTCAACCAGGAAGGAGGGCAAAAACATAAAAGCTGTATGTGAGAAGGATCAGATTGAGCTCCTGTGCCATGTTCTGAGTTCTGCTGCTGCTGTTGTGCTCTTACACCCTGAAACCTTGCAATACAGCTAGGTTCTCAATACAGCTCTGTGTTACTGTGGTATCTGATATCCAACAGCACAGTCCCTACATCCTGTGATATGCAGTGGTCAGACCCTCTGCCAGTACCAGCTCAGAGGCTTCATCATGCAGTCCTTTTACTCGTGGCACCTATGGAGAAAGTGCTTATATCTGCTTTCACATCCAGCCTCTCAGCCCCAATAGCTCTGGTATCTGGTAGTAAGCTCCCTCTACCTTACAACTTTGAAGGTATACCATTACAGCAGCTTTGATCCTAACCCTTCTGAGATCCAACAATGCACTTCTGATCCTAGTACCTCTAGTATCTACTGTATTCCTCACTTTCTTTTACCTGATGTGAGGCCCAGTGATAGAGCTCCTCTGCGCTTTTTGTCCTGACAGTTCCATGTAGATGTCTGTAGTACTCTGAGATCTGAAGTGACACTAGATACTTCTGTTTATACCGCCATACCTCACCCTAAATGTTTCTTCCTTTGTTACTGGAAAAAGAAAATCTCGGAGCAAATGGTTTTCATTTCATTTCATTTGCGATGAGATCATGGCCCTGCAATCTCATTGCAATTGCTGAGACATGGTGGGACAGCTCTCAGGACTGGAACATGGCCATGGATGGCTTTAGGCTTTTCAGGAAGGACAGGCCAGGATGACGAGGTGGCAGAGTTGCTCTTTACGTGAGAAAGCAACTGGAATGTATGGAGCTCAGCATAGGGGAGGACGAAGTGTGGGTCGAGAGCTTGCGAGTGAGGATTAAAGGGCAGGCCAACAAGGGCGACACTGTCGTGGGAGTTTACTACAGGCCTCCTGACCAGGGAGAGGAAGTGGATGAGGCCTTCTACAGGCAGCTGCAAGAAGCCTCATGATCCCAGGCCCTGGTCCTTATGGGGGACTTCAACCACCCTGATGTCTGCTGGGATAATCACACGGCTAGGAACAGACAGTCCAGGAGGTTCCTTCAGAACATTGCAGATAACTTCTTGATGCAGGTGGCAGATGAGCTAACAAGGAGAGGGGCGCTGCTAGACCTGATAATAACAAACAGAGATGGTCTAGTGGGAAATGTGAGGGTTGGTGGCAGTCTTGGCTGCTGTGACCACGAGATGTTGAAATTCACGATCCAGCGAGGAGGAAGCTGGGCAAGAAGTAGGATTGCAACCCTAGACTTCAAGAGAGTTAACTTTGACCTCTTCAGGGAGATCCTTGGAGGAATCCCCTGGGCAAGGGTCCTAGAAGGAAAGGGGGTCCAGGAGAGTTGGCTAATATTCACTTCCTCCAAGCTCAGGATCAGTGCATTCCTACAAGAAAGAAGTCAAGCAAGGGGGTGGGAGACCTGCGTGGATGGACAGGGGGCTGTTGAGTAAACTTAATGAGAAAAAGAGCACATGCATAATGTGGAAGAAGGGCCAGACCACATGGGAAGAATATAGGAACATTATCAGAGAATGCAGGGGTGCAGCAAGGAAGGCCAAGGCCCATTTGGAATTAGAGGTAGCGAGAGATGTCAGGGACAACAAGAAGTTGTCTTCTATAAATACATCAGCAGCAAGAGGAAGACAAGAGAAAATGTTAGTCCACTGTAGAATGGGGAGGGTGCCTTGCTGACGGAGGATGCAGAGAAGGCAGAGTTAGTAAATGCCTTCTTTGCTTCTGTCTTTACTGCTAAGGCTAGTCCCCATGAATTACAGAGCCCAGAGACAAGAGAGAAAACCAGGAGAGAGGAGGACTTTATGCTGCTCAAGGAGGACTGGGTTCGGGATTGTTTAGGCAAACTGGACACCCGTAAGTCTATGGGCCCAGAAGGGACACAAAAGAGTGCTGAGGGAACTGGCAGGGGTTATTGCTCAGCCGCTCTCCATCATCTTCAGGAGGTCGTGGAGACCAGGGGATGTGCCGGAGGACTGGGAGAAAGCCACCATCACTGCAGTCTTCAAAAAGGGCAAGAGGGAGGACCCGGGAAACTACAGGCTGGTCAGCCTCACCTCCATCCCTGGAAAGGTGATAGAGCTCATCCTAGATACCATCTCTAGACATGACAAGGAAAAGAAGGTGCTTAGGAGTAGTCAGTATGGATTCACCAAGGGAAAGTCGTGTTTGACGAATATGATAGCCTTCTACAATAAAGTGATTGGCTGGATGGACGATAGGAGAGCCGTGGATGTTGTCTACCTTGACTTCAGCAAGGCTTTCGACACAGTCTCCCATAACATCCTCATAGGAAACCTAGGGAAGTGTGAACTGGATGAGTGGCCAGGGAAGTGGATTGAGGACTGGCTGGATGGCAGAGCCCTGAGGGTGGTCATAAATGAGGTCGAATCTAGTTGGAGGCCTGGGGCCCGTGGTGTCCCACAAGGTTCAGTACTGGGCCTGGTGCTGTTCAAATTGTTCGTCAATGACTTGGACGAGGGCACAGAGTGCACCCTGAGCAAGTTTGCAGATGATACCGAACTGGGTGGAGTGGCCAACACTCCAGAGGGCTGTTCTGCCATTCAGAGAGACCTAGACAGCATGGAGAGTTGGGGAGAGAGGAACCTCATGCGGTTCAACAAGGACTAGTGCAGGGTCCTGCACCTGGGGAGGAATAACTGCAGACACCAGTACAGATTAGGGGTTGACCTGTTGAAAAGCAGCTCCACAGAGAGGGATTTGGGAGTCCTGGTTGAAAACAAGTTAACCATGAGTCAGCAATGTGCCCTTGTGGCCAAGAAGGCCAATGGGATCCTGGCCTGCATGAGGAGCAGTGTTGCCAGCAGGTTGAGGGAGGTGATTTTGCCTGGCGGAATGACCATATAGAAGAGTAGAAACAAAAAGAAGAGAATCATCTGAACTTCATGGGTTTGTGATAATCCCAACAAGATGAACCCTGTAACTATTATATAGTTCCCTTGTTCCATTTCCACTGCAAAGAACCCTGTAAAACAGACAGAAATCATGGAATAAAAGCAAATAGCAGCACAAAATTATAAAAGCGTTTAAGCAATCTGAGGCATATTTAGGTTGTCTAAAATAGATACTCTAGTGGGGAAATACTTGATAATCAGTAATTTAGATTAATACAGATTAATTTACCTTAGTATTTTAAATTACCTGATTTAAATTGGGCATTTCACACATCTCCATGTGTCTTCAGATGTTCCATATTTTCTCTGCTCCCTTGGAACTGGCACCTGGAAGGAACATAGGTAATAGGTCATCCTCCTGTGCTGTATTTTTTTCGTTTAGAGTGTAGACGTCTTCATCTGACCTAGCCCTTGGCTTCTTCACATAAAGAAATAGGGTCTTAGGATCTAGGGTGCTATACATTTCATTTTAAGGGAGACAGCTAAATCAGGCTAGATGAAACACGCTCTAAAATTACCTGATTAAATTAAAATCACTCTTCTGGTCATAAGAGGAAACTACGTAGACATTACTCATATCTGAAGAAAGGGCTGTGAATCCCTTGGGATGGATTCATCTGACGGCTGCAGAATTATTATTTTCAACTGGGCAGTCTAAAATTCGCTCATGGTTAATGGTGCTGGTATAGCCAGTGTAGCCATTTGAGGAAATGACTAGTTTCATTGAATATTTTCTCTAGAATAGATCAATTATTTTTTAAAGTGTCAATTTTCCCAACTGTCTTTAAAGGAAACTAACGATGTCTAGCTCACATGCAGCCTTTTAACTTTGTTCACAGAAATCTCAACTGCTGTATGATTTTCCAATGAAGTCAACAGAACACTGAGAACATAAATAAAAGTCAATTATCTAAATATTGTTATGAAATGAAGCCTCTGTCAATCAGCATGAAGACTGTGTGGAAAACAAACTGACATTTTTCATGGAATGGGTTGAATTATTTCATTTTCATATCTTTTGAGTTGAACTCTGAATGAATGAATTGAACTTCCTCCCTCATGAACCTACTCTTCACAGTTATCTTAGGGTCTTAGGATCCCTAAGACCCAAAGTCCCTTAGAGTCTTGTAGTTATCTTAGATCTTTTGCTTTAGTACTCCTCCCCCCACTCATCCTCCTCTCCCCCTGCTTCTTTTTCTTCTTCAAGGCAAGATTGTAAGATTTTTTTGCTTCCTTTTTTTTTTTTTTTTTTTTTTTTTTCCCCATCTCTTACTTTTT
>VZSV01000757.1:0-14458 GCA_013398735.1 Nothocercus julius
CCCTAATGAATGGCCTCCTCTCCTGCTTATCCTATGCTTTCTCTCCCACCTATTATTTGATTCCTTTTCTCCCAATAAAGCTCTTGCACGCCACAATAATTCTCTTTTTATTCCCCTAATTCCACTCTTCCTCTCCTGCTCATAATTCTCTTGCGGTCCTTCTAGGTATTTTATTCCTATTCTCCCCATAGATCTCTTGCCTGCCATATAATTACTCTTTTTTCATTCCCCCAATTAATCTCCGCCTCTCCTGCTCATCATTCTCTCTCTCTGCCCCCCATTATTTTATGGCTATTCTCCCAACAATTCTCTTTCACTCCAGGTATTATTTCTGTTTTAATTCTCCTCATCAATGGCCTCCTCTCCTGCTCAACATTCTCTTCCTCTCCCACTTATTCTTTGATTCCTATTCGCCCAATAACTCTCTTGCATGCTACATAATATTTCTCTTCTTCCTCCCCTAATGATACTCTTCCTCTCCGCGTAATACTCCTCTTCCTCTCCCGCTAACAATTATCTTCCTATTTCCCTCGTACTTCTCCTCCTCTTCTGCACATTAAGCTTTTCCTCACCCACTAAATATTTCCTTGCTATTCTCACAAAAATTCTCTTGCACTCCAGCTAATAATTTTACTTTGATTCCCCTAATGAATGGCCTCCTCTCCTGCTTATCCTATGCTTACTCTCCCACTAATTATTTGATTCCTATTCTCCCAATAAATCTCTTGCACACCACATAATAGTTACCTTTTTATTCCCCTAATAAATCTTAGCCTCTGCTGCTGCTAAGTCTCCTCCACTCCCACTAATTGATTCCTTTTCTCCCAATAACTCTCTTGCATGCCACATAATATTTCTCTCCTTCCTCCCCTAATAATGCTCTTCCTCTCCACGTAATACTCCTCCTCCTCTCCCGCTAATAATTATCTTTCTACTTCCCTCGTACTTCTCTTCCTCTTCTGCACGTTAAGCTTTTCCTCACCCACTAAATATTTCCTTACTATTCTCACAAAAATTCTCTTGCACTCCAGCTAATAATTTTACTTTGATTCCCCTAATGAATGGCCTCCTCTCCTGCTTATCCTATGCTTTCCCTCCCACCTATTATTTGATTCCTTTTCTCCCAATAAATCTCTTGCACGCCACATAATAATTCTCTTTTTATTACCCTAATAAATATCCACTCCCTCGTTAAGATTTCTCTTTCCCTCCAGCTAATGGTTTGATTCTTATTTCCCCAGTAATTCTCTTTCATTCCAGGTAGCAACCGTATTCTTATTCCCCTAATCATTCTCATCTTCTCTGCCTAATCACTCGCCTCTTCTCCCACTAATAATTCTCTAACTTTCCCACTCAATTTCTCTTCTGTTAGGAATTCTCTTCCTCTCCTGCTAATAATTTGATTCCTATTCTCCCAATAATTCTCATGCACGCTGTGTTAGAATTCTCTTTTGACTCTCTTAATAGTTCTGTTACTCCCCAGCTGGTACTTCTCCTGCTAATATCTCTCTTCCTATTTCCCTCATATTTTTCTTTTCCTTTTACTCATGAAGCTCGTCCTTCCCCACTAATATTTTTCTACCTATTCCCCCAAATAATTCTCTTTTGCTCCCCACAGAAATTTACTTGTTATTCCCCTCGTACATCTCTTCCTCTCCCACTTATCGTGTTCTTTCTCTCTCACTCAATTTCATTCCTATTCGCCCAATAATTCTCTATCACTTAGGGATAATTAATCTCTTTTTGTTCACCCAATAATACTCTTCCTCTCTGGCTAATTTTTCCCTTCTTCTCCTGGCAATAATTATCATCCTATTTCCCTCATAATTCTATTTGCCTCCCGCTAATAAATCTCTTTCTCTCCCGCTAATCATTTTATTGCTATTCTCCCAAAAAATCCACTTTCACCACAGATAATAAATCTCTTTTTGTTCCCCAGATTTCTTCCTCTCCTGCTAATCATTTTATTCCTGTTTTCCCAATATTTCTCATTTGCTTTGGGTAACAAATCTCTCTTTTTTCCCCCATCATTCCTTCCTTGCCCGCTAAATAATTCCTTTTTTTCTCCTGCTCATAATTCTCTTTCTCTCCCACTCATAATTTTATTCCTATTTTCCCAATAATTCTCTTTCACTTACGATAATAATTCTCTTTCCTTCCTCCACCCATTCCCCTCCTATACCACTAATCATTCCTTTCCTCTCCTGCTCGCCATTATCTTCCCCTCTCCCTAGTAATTTTATTCCCATTCCCCCAATAATTATCTTTCGCTCTGGGTAATAATTCTCTTTTTATTCCCCTAATACTTGTCCTTCACCCCTAATCATAAATCTCTTCCTCTGTGACTAATAATTTTATTCTTAATCTCCCAATAATTCTCTTTCACATAAGGTAATAATTCTATTTTTATTTCCTTAATTCCCTTCCTATCCCACTAGTACTTCATTTCTTCTCCTGTTACTAATTGTCATTGTCTCTCACTAAAAATTTTATTGCTAATCTCCCAATAACTCACTTTCACTCCAGTTAATAATTTTATTTTTATTCCTCTAATTATTCCCTTCTGCTCCCACTCATAAATCTCTGTCTCTCTCTAACCATTTTACTCCTATTCCCCCAATAATTTGCTTTGACTTCAGGTCATAATTCCCTTTTTATTCCTCTAATCCTTGTCATTCTTTCCTGATCATAAATCTCATCCTCTCCCGCTATTAATTTTATTGCTACTGTCCCAATAATTCTCTTCCAGTGCAGGTAATAATTTTATTTTTATTCCCCTAATCTTTCCCTTCCTCTCCCACCAATAATGCTTTTCTTCTCCTGCTAATACTTCTCATCTTCTGCCAATAATAACTTTATTCCTATTCTCACAGTAATTGTCAGTCACTCGAGGTAATAACACTCTTTTTATTCCCTAAATCATTCCCCTTCTGTCCAGGTAATCCGTGTATTTTACTTCTGACAAAAATTATCATCCTATTTCCCTCATTATTCTTTTGGTCTCCCGCCAATAAGTGTCATCCTTTCCTATTAATAATTTTATTCCTAGTCTCCCAATAATTCTCTTTCACTCCAGGTAATAATTCTCTTTTTATTCTCCTAATAGTTCTCCTCTTCTCTGGATAATACCTCTCATATTCTCCCACTAATACTTCTCTAACTTTCCCACTATAATTCTCTTCCTCTTCCCTTACCAAGTCTCTTCCTCTCCCGCTAGTACTTCACTTTCCCTCCCGGTAATAATTTTATCCTTATTCTCCTAATTATCTTTTAAGCCAATTAATAATACCCTATTCCCCTAATCATCTTCCTCTCCCACAAATTCTCCCGCTACTTCTCTGCTTCTCCCGCTAGAATTCTCTTCCTTTCCCAGTAGGATTCTCTTCCTCTTCCTTTAAGAATTCTCCTCCTCACCCTCTAATAATTATATTCTTATTCTCCTAATAATTCTCTTCTTCTCCCACTAATCATTTTCTTCCTCTCCCGCTAAAATCGTCATTACCATTCCCCTAATACGTCTTTCTCTCCCGCTAATAAATCTCTTCCTTTCCTGCTAATAATTTTAAATCTATTCTCCCACTATTTACACTTTAGTTGCTAAAAATTCTCTTTCTATTCCCCTAATACTTCTCTTCCTCTCTGGCTAATTCTTCCCCTCTTCGCCCACTAATACTTCTCTTCTTTGCTAATAAAGCTCTAGGTTTCCCACAACAATTCTGTTCCTCTTCTGTAAGAATTATCTTCCATTCCCGCTACCGCTTCCATTTCTCTCCCGCTAATAATTTTATTCTTATTCTTCTCATAATTTCATTTCTCTCGAACTAATAATTGTCTTTTTATATACCTAAAATATTGCTTTCTCTACTGCTAAATCTCCCTTTCTATTCCCCTAAATATTCTCTTCCTCTCCCACTAATAATTTTATTAGCCTTCCCCTAATACTTGTCTTTCTCTCCCCCTAATAAATCTCTTCCTCTCCAGGTAATAATTTTATTCCTATTTTCCCAATAATTATCTTTTACTCCAGTTAAGAATTATCTTTTTACTCCCTTAATTCTTTTCCTCTCCGGCTAATTCTTCTCTTCTTTTACCGCTCATATTTCTCTTATTCACCCGCTACTCCTTCTCTCCTTCTCCCTCTAGTATTTCTCTAGATTTCCCAGTATTGCTCTCTTCCTCTTTCTCTTTAGGTAATAATTCTCTTTCTATAGCCCTAAAAAAAAAATCTTTTTCTCCCGCTAAAAAATCTTTTTCTCTATCGCTAAAAATTCCCTTTCTATTCCACTAAATATTCTCTTCCTCTTCCTCTAAGAATTTTCTAAGTCTCCCTCTAAGAATTCCCTTCCTATTTCCTAATACTCCTCTTTGTCTCTGCTAATAGTTTTCTTCCTGTTCCCTTAATAGTTTTCTTCCCGTTCTTTCTCTCAAGCAATTAACTCTCTCTGTTCCCCTTATACTTCTCTTTGTGTACGACTAGTACTTTCATTCCTATTCCCCTAATAATTGTTTCCCTCCCACGAATAATTACTTTTCTCTCCCGCCAATACCTTTCTTTCCCTCACGTTAATAATTCTATATCTATTCCCCTCAAAATACTCTTTCTCCACCGCTAATATTTCTCTTCCTCTCCTGCTAACAGTTCCCTTTCTCTCCCTCTGTCAATTCTTCTCCCATTCCCCTAATAACTGTCCTTATCTCACACTAATAATTCATATTCCATCCTTCTAATAATTCCCTTTCTCTTTCCCTAAAAATTCCCTTTCTGGTCATACTTCTCTTTCTCTCCTCCTAATAATTCTCTTCTTATGGCCATAATACTTCTACTGCTATTCCCCTAATGATTCTATAGCTGTTAATTCTCTTTATCTCCAGCCAGTAATTCCCTTTCTCTCCCACCAGTTATTCCCTTTCTCAACCCCTATTATTTCTTTTTCTTTGCTTCCATTACTTGTCTTCCTCTACATTTAATAAATCCCTTTCTCTCCCAGTATTAATTCTATTTCTATTCCCCTAATAATTATTTCTCTCTCGCGCAAACAATTCTCTTCCCTTTCCGTTAATAAATGTCTTTCTGCGCGCTAATAATTTTCTTCCTCTCACTAGTAATTTTCTTTCCATTCCTCCAAAATTTCTCTTTTTCTCCCGCTAAGAATACTTCCCTTCCTCTCCCGCATATAATTCTCTTCCTATTCCCTTAATACTTTTGGTTCCCTTCTATGCATAATTCTATTCTTATTTTGCTAATAATTTTCTTTTTCTCCCCATAATAATTCTCTTCATCTCCTGCCCCAATTAACTGTATAACCTGCTAATAAATCTTCTACACCTCTTAAAATTTCACTTTTTCTGCTCGTATTAAGTTTGTTTCTCCTGCAAATAGTTTCCTTTCTCTCCCACAAATTATTCACCTTCTCTCCCACCAATTATTCTTTCTCTCGCGCTAATATTCTCATTCCTATTTCACTAATAATTCTTTCCCTCCTTCTAATGCCTTTCTATCTCTCCTGCTAATCATAATGTATCTATTCCCATAAACATAATATTCCTCTCCCGCTAATATATCTTCTCCCCGCCCGCTAATCATTCTCTTCCTCTCCCGCGAATATTTCCCTTTCTCATCTCCTATTATCTTCCTTTCCAACTAATAACGCCGGCGTGAAATTCTTCACCATCCTCTCCCGCTAATTCTTCAGCATTTTTCTCGCCGAGAATTCCTCCTTCCTCTCCCACCAAGAACTTTTTTCCTATTCCCCTAATAATTATCTTCCTCCCTAGTAATATTGCCCTTTCTCTCCTGCAAATTATTCCCTTTCTCTGCTCCCATTAATTCCCTTTCTCTCACGCTAATATTTTCCTCTCTCTCTTCCTATTAATTATCTTCCTCTCCCACTCATCTTTGTGTCCTGCTAAAAATTGCCCTGCCTGATAATACTTGCCTTTCTTTTCCAATAATAATTCTCTTCCTCTCACACAAATAATGATCTTTCTCTCCTGATAATACTTCTCCTACTATTCCCGTAAAGATATGATTTCTATCCCGCTAATAATTCCCTTCTCTCTCACTAATAATCCTATTCCTGCTCTCCTAATAATTGTCCTTCTGTCCCACTAATAAGTTTCTTTTGCCTAATAAATTCTTTTTCTATTCCCTCAATAGAAATTCTTTTTCTATTCCCTGAAAAATCTTTTTCTCTCCCACTAATAATTCACCTCCACTCCTGACAATATTTTTCTTTGTCTGCTCCTATTATCTTCCTTCCCCGCTAACAATTTTTTCTCGCTGGCTAATAGGTCTCGTTTTTCGCTCCCTAATTGTTCTCTTTCCCTGCCGCTACCAATTTGCTTCCTCATCCCCTATATAACTTTTCCTCTCGGACAATCGTTCAGTTTTTCTCACGGTAAAAACTCTCTTTCTCTCAACTGCTAAAAATTGTTTACTTGCCTTCTAATATTTCCCTTTCTATCACCCTATTAATTCTCTTTCTCTCATGCCTAGAATTCTCTTTCTTACACCCCCGCTCCTTCTCTTTCTCACCTGCCAATAATTTCTTGTTTCTCCATGTAACATCTTCTTCTCTCCCACTAACAATTTTCTCTTTCTGCTTAATCGTTCTCATTTACCCTAATAATTCTTTCTCTCCCCCAATAATTCTTTTTCTCCACCATTATTCCCCCCCAATAATTCCCTTTCTCTACCCTCTAATACTTCCTTCTCTTCTCCTTCATTCCTAACTTTCTCTGTGTCCCGCACTAATTCTCTTTCTTTACCTAATAAATCTTTTTCTCCCCCCGCGTAACTCTTCCGCTGTCATCCAAATGATTTTTTTCTTCTCCCAGTAGCTCTTTTTTTTCCCCCCCACCTAGTTCTCCTTCTGCCCCACTCAAAGTTCTCTGGTTTTGCCTCCTAATAATTCTCTTTCTCTCTCCCCAGTAAAACTCTTTCAATGCACAGTCTAGCAGTAGGTAGCATAAAAAGAACTTTAATAACAGACCTCTTGATATTCTGAATACCGGATACGAAGTCTCAGCGGTCACATCGAGGGTCTGGTTCATCACCGAACTGTTTATCTTTTCGATATGCTCTATTTTACCTAGAGAAGGAAATCTCTGGCGTCTGCTCAGCTGTGTATATTTATGGCCGTGAATAGCGGGCCCCTCCCTTTGCAAGGGCTGCTGGGTAGGGCGGCGGGTGGGATTAGGGCTACATAAACCCGGGCCCCGGCAGCAAGGAGCTCGTGCTGCTCTTGCTTTCTCGGGTGAGTACGAGGATTGAAGGGTTTTGGTAAACAGCAGCAAGTGAGGGATTTAAAGCTCTCCAGGAATATCTATTGTCGCTTTTTGAAAAGAAACACTATCTTGCACAGTAAGTTTGCTGAAGGGCATAAGATAGAGCTGTAAGCTAATAGAAGCTTGGGGTTTGTGGGGCTGTTTTTGTTTTTTTTTTATCTTCTCGCCTTAGTACCTTTGTGTGGGATGTTTAGGGGTCCTGAGTCTCCGGTTCTATGCTCTGTAACCATTTGTTTTCATTTTTTCTTACTTTGATTTAGCCGGCGATGACAATAAATAGTTATTAAAGGAAAATTGGAGGAGATAGAGATGCTCTCGTGAATTTGTCTTGTTCCTCGACAGCGATCCCGAGCCTTGTCAAGTTCAGTAGAATAGTAAAGGAGGTGAGACTACGTATATATATTTTTTTTTCCTGTGATTCGGCATTTAAATGGGTGGCAGTACTGCAGGCCCTTTTCTAAGAGTGCCGTATGCAAATGGGATAGAGCGGGACGTATCTGTTAGCGACCGTGTGACCAGTAGGGTGAACGTGTCCGGCTTGTGACCGTGTCGCTCCTGTTTCTTGTGCTCTGGAAGCACATTCCACAATGCGCAGCTGGAGTGCAGTAGGCATCCGTTGTCTTCTGCGTGGCTAGACTGACCGACGTTGCGTCAGTGGGTCTTGTCTCTTTTAGCGTTGATGAGCGATCCATCCTTCCATCTTTGTGTGGCAGCTGGTCATCTCTGTGGCTTTTTTGGAGGCTTTCTTTACACTTCTGGCATCGTTTTGGGATTTTTTTTTTTTTCCCCCTGCTTTGTTAGGGCCCGAGCTCATTTTTGGCACACCTCTTCCACGACCATTGTCCTGGATTTCACGGCCCTTTTTCCTCACGAGGAGCGACATCGGGCTGTTTTCCAGAACTATCGGAAGCCACGGAGCCTCCCAGCTATGGCCTCATAGGTTTTTCTGGTCGTCAGGCTATTACGCTTCAGAAAAGTTCTGTTTGCGTAAGGGCTCTTCTCCATGTTTCTCTAACGTCTGGGTACCTGTCTGGGGCTGGAGCTGCCTTCTGTGCAGGTGTTATCAATGGTGGCGTGAAGGCATGAAGAGGAAAGCTGTGACGGAGCGGACCAGTGACTGAGCAGTCTCAATGCAGTCCAGTTTGACTTATGTGTTCTCTGTTTTTTTTTTTTTTTTTTTTTTTTTTTTTTTTTTTTTTTTTTTTGCCGTTGTTGAAGCTGGCCACCTGGACTGAATGCTAGAAGAAGGGAAGAAAAGGTCACGCCCTCATAAGAAGGCGAGTTTTGCAGTTATTGTAACAACTGCGTTATCGGTCGGGTTCGTCGATGACTTTTTGCTTTGTCCGCATAGGTGCAGAGCAACGTGGAGATCCAGTCGCCCGCGTCCCGGAGGAGCGTGGCAAGCTGAACGTAGCTTAAAGAGAGGAAGCCGAGCCTAGCGCGGGGCAGTCGGCTCACCGGTGCCGACCTCACGGCCGACTGCCGTTCTGCTTTTACAGGTACGGTGGGAGGCGCGGTTACGCATGGATGTGACGGTGGAGATGAGCGGGTCAAGGTGTAGTAGCAGGATATTGTTGCAGATGGGGTGCCCCAAAGTGTGCTCTTTTGGCATTTGCAGATTTTGTTGAGGGGGTTGCCGAGACAAGCTGAGGGATGACAAGGAGCCTCAGCAGGAGAGGAGGGGGCTTCCTGTGTTGGGGGGGAGGGGGGGTGCTTCTTTTGTGTTGTCAAGTCCTGCCAGGCTCTCTCTTCTCGATTTACTTTTTCTCTGCCTTCTCAGATACTGATGGGCCTTTTCCCCTTCACGGGTGAGGCTGTGAGGTGAGGCAGACTGAGTATAATGGTGTGCCTAGGACTACTCCTTCCTGCCTAGCAGAAAAGTCAGTTGCCTATTTTGTTTGTTCGAGGTGTCGTGGGCGTTATCACGGCCACAATACTGGTGTGTGCATCTGGCACAGTGCAGGTGAGCAGAGAGACAGCGGACTTTAGAGGTGTGTGCTATGTTGTTGTGGGTATGGTGTTTTTTTTTTGTTTTTTTTTTTTTGACTGAGGCAGGAATTGACCGGTACAAGGATGACCGCTCGTGCCCTGGTTTGGCATGCGATGGAGGTGAATGGGGTGTCCAAAATAAGATGGAAGAGGATGTGCCTGCCAAATGAGGACGGCTCCTGAAGTCCTTTGGTGACCCGGTGCCCTGCCAAAGCTAAATTGAGGCATGGTGGGTGTCTGTGGCTGTCTGCTGCCAGACTGTCTAGTACGAATGTCTCTTTTGGTTGAGTGATGTGTGAGGCTGGTGTTTTGGGTCTTGCAGAGGAGAAACTGTGGGTGTGGTAGGGCAGGTAGCTCCAGCCTGTCTGTCTGGTGGGTATTGCAGCTGTGCATTGTGTTGCTCTGTGTGTGTTCTGGAACAGTACCGCTATAGGCATCTTTTCTCTTTCCGCCTGACCTGAGTCATCTGTATTGCACCAGCGGATTCCCCCCTCGTGCTGTCAATGCAGCTGAGGTACGTTCCGTCCCTCCGTCTCCGCGTGGTTGCCGTTTGTGGCCGTTGATCTTTGCGATCACCTTCGAGGCCTTATCGCCCACGCTTTCCTCTTCGGAGGCCGGTCCGGTATTGCGTCTTCGCAGCGCTCTTTCGGGGTTGTCTTCCTCGCATCGTTAGAGCGTCGGATCTTTCTAGCCGGCCTCTTCCGCGTCGGCGTTTCTGGCTGCGACGGCCGCTTTCCGACCCAGGCGCCGGCATTCGACTTTGTTCCTCGCTCGTGCCGAGCGCTAGGGCCACGCGGTCGTAGGATTTCTCAAGTCCTCAATTCCTTCCGTGCGGTAATAGTTTTTTTGCGTAGGGCTTTCCTCTCTTTGTCCAGTGATGTTTGTGGACGTGGCTGTCCATGTGGGGCTGGCGCTGCACTCTGTCGCTCAGGTCTTGAGAGTGATCTTGTTCTTTGTGTTCTAGAACACATCCTACATTGCACAGCACTAGTGCTGTAGGCCTCCTTTGTGTTTCTGCCTGGCCTGAGTCGTCATCGTCGCTGTCATCCTGCCAGCGGATTCCATTTTGCACCGCAAACGCAGCTTAAGGGCGTTCCGTCCCTCCGACTCCCATCTCGCGGCCGTTTCCGGCCAGGCATCTTTGCGACCGTCTTTGAGGCCTTATCTTTCCTCTTTGTAGGCCGCTGTTGTTTCGCGCCTTCCCAGCACCCTTTTGGGGTTATCTTCCCTGCACGGTCACGGCCTCAAATCTTTTTAGCCGGTGACTTTCATCTCGCGGTGTCTCGCTTTGCTGGCCCCTTTCTGACACGGGCACTTGCATTTTGAATTTCTTCCAGTCTTGAGCTGAGCATCGGGGCTGCACGGTGCTGATGTCATAGAACTGTCATCAGAAGTCTCTCCTATGCAGTATTAGTTGTTCTTGTGTAGGCCTTTCCTCGATTTCTCTGGTATTGTGTGCCTGTCAGTTTTGGGCCTGGAGCTGCCTCGCTTGTGGAGTAGCGTGTGGAGCGATGTCCTGGAGCCGTAGTTGATCAGCCTCTGGGTAATCCCCTTGATGTATTTATTTTTGGTCTGCAGGTGTCGGTTGGTGGGGCTGGTGGATGTTGGGTTTTTTTGTTGTTTGTTTTGTTTTTTTTTTTTTTTTTTTATCCTCTCAAGGTGTACTCTTCTCTCGGTGTTGGTAGATCTTGCTGGGGTTTGCCAAGAGGAGAAGCCGCGTGGGCAGAAGGAGCCAGAACAGGTGAGAGGGGCTGCCTGCATCTGTGTGTTTGGTTCATTTTGGGTTTTAGATGCCTCCTGGTGATTTGCCTTTCTTCTGCTTTTTCAGGTACTGATTGGGCATTTTGCAGTCACAGCTGAGGATTTGAGGTGATGTACGATGACTAAGTAGAATAGCGTCAGCAGTTTTAGGACTCGTCGTCCCTGCCTGGCAGAGGTGTCACTCGGTAATTTTGTTGGTTCTACGTGTCACGGGTGCCCGCACAACCCCCAATACCGCAGCACGCGTGCGGCAAGGTCCGGCAGAGCAGAGCGACGGCCGTACTTCGGGGAGGAGTTTTTTTGCGGTCGAGACGGGACCCGTTCGTCACGGGGGTGATTACGCTGGCTCTGGCGTAGCAGGTGCTGAGGACGAACGGGGTGTCCCAAACAACCTCGAAGCAGATGCATCTGCCCATTAAGAATGACGGCTGAACTCCCGTGGTGACCTTGCGCCCTGCCAAAGCTAAGTGGAGGGATGGCAGGTGTTGGGGTGTCTTGAGCGTGTGTGTGTGTGTGTGTGTGTGTATTGGTTGCCAGACCATTTAGTGTGGATGCCCCTTGTGGATGATTGGTGTGCGAGGCTGGTGTTGTGGCCCTTTCGGAGGAGAAAGCGTGGGTTTGCTAGGGCAGGCGGCTCCAGCCTGTGTCTGTATGGTCTGTGTAGTAGCTTTTGGGTGTTTCGCTCAGGTCTTGAGGTTGCTGTTGTTCTTTGGGTTCTGGAACGCATCTGGCACTGTATAACAGTAGTGCTGTAGGCATCCTTTGTCTTTTAGCCTGTCATCATCCTTGTGCCAGCGCATCCTGTCTTGTGCTACAAATGCAGCTAAGGGGCATTCTGTCCCTCCAGCTCCACGTCGTGGCCATCTTTAGACATTCATCTTCACGACCGTCTTTGAGGCCTTATCGGCCACATTTTCCTCTTCGGAGGCCGGTCTTGTCCGGCGCCTTTGCGGCACCCTTTCGGGGTCGTCTTCCCTGCGTTATCACAGCATCGCTTCTTTTTAGCCAGCTTCTTCTGTATCGCCGTCTCCGGCTTTGCCGGCCCCTTTCCGACACGGGCTCCGGCCGTCGGCTTTGATCTGCGCTCGTGCTGAGCATCAGGGCCGCACAGCTGTGATGTCACAGGATTTTTCTAGTCCTCGGTACCTTCTGTACAGTAATAGTTCTTTTATTGCGTAAGGCTTTTCTCTGTCCCATGATATTTGTGTGCACGGTTGTCTGTGTGGGGCTGGAGCTGCCTTGCCCGTGGGAGTGGACTGTAGTAGCACATGGCGTGTGCCGGTGATAGCCTAGTTGGTCACCCTGTGTGTAATCCCCCTGACTGATTTGTCTTGGGTGGGGGGGAAGCATTGGTTTGCTTTTGAGATGCAGAGACGTGTTTCCAGGGTTCCCCAAAGAGCTCGAGTAAGAAGGGGTCTTGCCTTAAGAAGATGAGGTAGAGTTGTTGGAAGGAGAGCGTTGCGGTTTGTGGGCTTTCTTGATGACTTTCTCCTTCGGGTCTGTAGGTATTAAGTAATGCAGAGAGCAGGTCACTCGCATTCCAAAGGAGCGCGGCAAGGTGAGCGGCAGCTTGCGAGAGGAAGCAGAGAGTAACGTATGGGTGTTGTCCTCCCGTCCTCCTTGTCGGCTCGCTTTCTGCTTTTACAGGTGCCACAACAGGCATACCGGCTACGGAGCGCAGGCCGGCGTTGCGGATGGGCTAGGCGAAAAGGTAAAGGCGTTGTAGCGGGGATGCCGGTGCCGATGGCGCGTGGTTTTGTCGTCCCCTCCAGGCGTCCTCCTCTCCGTGTTTGCCGACCGTGCTGGGAGTTGCCGAGAGGAGAAGCCGCGTGGGTGGAAGAAGCCTGAGCGGGTGAGAAGGGGCGCCGTGCGTGAGCTCACGCGTCCTGTTCTGTTTGTGTAGCGGTGGCTTGCCAGGCTCCCTCTTGGTAATTTGCTTTTCCTCTGCTTTTTCAGGTGCCACGTGGGGCCTTTGCATTCACAGCTGAGGATTTGAGGTGAGGCAGGGTGACTGGATAGAACGGTGTGTCAGTAGATCTAGGAGCGGTCATCCCTGTGTAATGGATGAGTCACTTGGTAATTTTGTTTGTTCTAGCTGTCATCGCAGCCCTGATATGGGAGTGAGGATCTGACACAGAACGGGTGAGCAGAATGCCAGTGCTAGTTGGAGGGAGACTTTTTGTGGGTGTGGTGGGAGCTGACCCTCACAAGGGTGACCGCTCGTGCTCTGGTTTCGCAGGCGACGGAGGCGAACGAGTCGTCCCAAATAAGATCGACGAAGATGCGTCCGCTAAGTGCGGATGCCTCCCAAACTCCCGTGGTGATGCAGAGCCCTGCCAAAGCTAAGCGGAGGGATGGAAGGTGTCGGACTGTCTCGGTTCCACGTGTGGTACACCTGTCTGTGTGTTTGCTGCCAGACCGTCTAGTAGAAACCCTTCTTTTGAATGATTGGCATGTGAGGCTGGTGTTTTGAGTGTTTCAGAGGAGAAGGCGTCGGCTCGCTAGGGCAGGCAGCTCCAGCTTGTGTCTCTACGGCGTGTGTTGTAGCTGCGTGCTGTTTTGCTCAGGTCTTGAGGTTGCTGTTGTTCTTTAGGTTCCAGAACGCATCTGGCGCTGTTGCAACAGTCGTGCTATAGGCATCCTTTGTCTTTGAGTCTGGCCTGAGTCGTCATCGTTGTGCCAACGGATCCCGTCTTGCACCGCCAAAGCGGCTAAAGGGCGTTCCGTCCCTCCAACTCCACGTCACGGCCATCTGTAGACATTCGTCTTCACGACAGTCTTTGAGGCCTTATCGGCCGCGTTTTCCTCTTCAGAAGTCAGAAGTGCCTCTTCAGAAGTGCCTTCCTGGCACTCTTCCGGGGTCGTCTTCCCTGTGTTATCACAGCATCACGTCTTTCTAACCGGTCTGCAGCGTCGCTGTTTCCGGCTTTGCCGCCCCTCTCCGACACGGCAATCGACTTTGATATGCGCTTGCGCCGAGCGTTGGGGCCACACGGTGGTGATGTCGTAGAATTTTTCTAGTCCTCGGTACCTTCCGTGTGGTAATTGTGCGCGCGTTTTTGTGTGTGCGGTTGTCCGTGCGGGGCTGGAGCTGCCTTTCCCGGTGGAGTCGGCCGTAGTAGCGAATGCAGATGGGCAGCGATGGCCCGGAGCGACGATCGGTCGGCCCATGTATAATCCACTCGATGTATTTATGTATTTTCAGCGGGTAGGGATTAGTTGGTCGTGCCGGTGGGCGTTTAGTTTGGTTTCGAAATGCAGAGCAGCATTCCCAAAAGAGCTGGAGTAAGAAAGGGTCCTGCCCTAAAAAGAAGATGAGGTAGAGAGCCGTTGGAACGAGAATGTTTTGGTCTGTGGGCTTTCTCGATGACTTTTTGCTTTGTGTCCGTAGGTGTCGAGTAATGCAGAGAGCGGGTCGCTC